>JAYJMJ010267911.1:11201-32793 GCA_036873875.1 Laminaria ephemera | reverse complement strand
ACGACCTCTTGGCATTTGCAAGTCGCACTGCACGAATTCAACAACGCCTTTCACCCCATTACTATTTTCTCTCATCTACTTCCTTGAGCGAGCGCAGCGGGCGGCGAATAGCCGCCCGCGGAGCGCAGCCTTGTATTTTGTACATTACACACGTTATGGTATACGACACCACATACCTTTTGAAGCACACGTTCTGCACGCTGAAGCAAGGTCAGAACCGACCGGCATCGCCTCACCACGTTGTCAGCCCCGCTGACGTTGTCGAAGTTGTCGGTCACTAGATTCATAAGCACGATCACCTAACCCGCCACCTCAGTCACGCCGGGAACCTGCGACATCTGCGCCAGGTCGTGCGATGCTCCTATTAATGCTTGACCAACGCCAAAACGACGAATATGTTTGGGACTGTCGCTGGTTGGTGACTTTCCACCGGAGAGCAGTTCTGGCGTGGCATCGACGTCTTGTCCGACATGAACTGGCCGAAGCTCTGCACCCCCCTGGTCTAGAGGTGCCACTGAGGACGGATGCCCATGCCGGATACCTTCGTCCGCGACCTCGGCAACAGATTGGAGACGCGAGGCGTTGGGGTTGAGCGGCACACTGACCTCAACTCTCTCATCGGCCTCTTGAACGTTGGGCGTGGTTCCGAACAACGGCAAAGCCGTAGCCTCAGTCGCGGTTCCCTTTTGGCCAGGAGGAGGCGAAGAAGAGTCGTACATGTCTCGCGGTTCATCACTGATTTGGGTTTGCACGTTTTGACTAAGACAACGGCTGGCGTGTCCATCGCCATCAAAGGGGCTGGGACCGACATGTCTACCATCACCAGCACGACCGTGTCTTACTTTTCGGGTGTGTCTACGGTAAAGCCACACCACTCCCACCGTCACAATGAAGCAAATAGTAGAGGACAATACAGCCAACATAGTCGTAGTATCGACACTCATCGCGGGTGATGACGTGGCTGTTGGTACTGGACCAGGAAGAAGCCCTTGGGGAGCTGCGGTGGGTGAAGATGTTGGGCTCGATAACGGCGTGCCGTTATCGATCGTCGGAGTTATCGTAGCTGTCCACGTCTGTTTAAACGGTTGCGCTGTTCTTGGCATAGGCGTTGGTGCAAGCCACGGGTAACTTGTACGTTCACGTCGTGTTGGGCTTGCCGCGGGCGAAGTACTTGCGGGGTTGCCAATATCCAGTACAATAGCAGCGCAATCGAACCTGCCGGCGTTTTCCGATGCCAACGACCCGTCCGTATATCCACCCACAATAATCTGCGAGTTGGTTTCACTTGAAGCGAAAACTCGCCCATATTCGAAGCCGGACGACCCAGTCTGTCAGGGCGAAACAAACGGTAAGCAGAAACTACAAACGCTGTAAGGCACGACCAAATGTATACCAATGTTGGTGCAAGTTTTACGGCAATTGATTTGTTCGTCAACCAAGGCTGCGGTGACAGGATCACATTCAGCGTATCAAATTTCAACGGTTCAGGCCCACACTCACCGGTGGTAACGTGGTTTCGTCGCAGTCTTTCGCTTTTGCGCTTTTTGGTTTGCAGATTGCACCGCCGCCATGGAGTTGTTTTCAAAATAGTTTGAAAGTTCGATTAAACCAAGTAAATAGCTATTAATAGTTGTGCGAATGATATATGCTCGATAGTGACTATGGAGGTACTAGGTTGCCACTCGACTGAAGATATTCGATATATATCGGAACGGCTTCAACCTACGGTTTCGGAGGGCAAAAATAATGTTAACAATATGGGGGTACATAATACTATATTACGGTAGCCTTGGTCCCGCGCCAAACGTCCGCTACGGTTTTTAGAATCAAAGACCGGGCGTTTGCAAACGGGTTAGACTGTACTCTTCTGTTTCTGTCTTAGGGGGGTTTTGGTAGAAGTCTTTGGCATTTTGGGCCTGCTAGGACCCACTAATGTCGACGAAAGAAACGAGTAAAATATGAACGAACACGGTCCATCGCAACTTCGGTAAGGGTTAATATTCCACGTGAGCAATCTGGGAGGGCCTATCCTTGAAAAACGGCGTGGACACTTGAACTTTTGAGAGGAAAAATGTAAAATTACCGTATTAACCTTGGAATTAGGTTTCTGGGGCTTATGTTTAAGATCGATTTAGAAGTTACCTATGACTGCACAATGGTCCTACGCAGTCCACTCTTCGGTTAGTCGCTAAAGACTAGTTCAAGACGTACCTTAAAGTGCCTAGAAGTGGCCCGGTTATAAAATTAAACTTTAAAAATGGAATTCCAGTTCTAGGGAGATGCATGCCTAAATCGATCATACTGTAGGCCTATGGGTCGTCGGGGCACAGTGTCGCCGATATTGCCAGCTCTGGGCCCTCAACAAAAGACTGGCCATGCCACCCTCTTCAGTTGTGCACGGGGATCGGTATGTATGGTACGTGCAAGACTATTTGACGGATATTTTCTATCCTAATAATTTCGAAACGCGACGTATTAAACGAAATATCTATAAAAAACACACAGTTAGTGGTCATGCACTCGACTGAGCGACCAATCGCAGTCTTGGAAGATATTTTCAATAACTCTCAAACCAAGAATGTTTAACATTTTGACACGGGTCAAATGAGCGTTTTGTTAAAAAATACCGCGATCATTGTGTTGGGAAATATCGTTTGAATAAAAATGAAAAAAAAATCAAATATACGAATACCTGTGAATCGCCCAGAGGAATAATTTGGCGCCGTATTGTTTTTATATTCGTTGCGTGGGTATTAATTGCTATGGAATTTCCCATTCTACGCATAGTACGGTAAAGAAGGCGCAGCCTTTGTTTTCTGGGGCTCCTGACTTGAGGAGCTCTTGACCTCTCCCAAAAAATGATTTGGGAAAAACAAAAGAGCTACCCGATGAATAATATCATGGCCTATACAACAAATATTATCTGCAAAAACAAAGTGAAGTTCCGACGATTTTGGGTTAGGGAGCCCCGCCATTAAAAAAAAATCCCTCCAGTCGAAAAGAGCTACCTCTATCGTTCTATCGTAGCACGAGTCGTTCGAGCTTTCTGCATACGCCTATTTGTTCGGTTTTTTTGCTTTCTATCAACAGAATACGTACCTGCGATTCGAGTCTTCTGCCGTAGCGCGTGTTTTGTTCGTTGTTTTTCTTTGTTTTGTATCAAAAGAACACGTACCTTCGGAATCGCCAAGATCTGGCCTCGGGTGTCAAAATTGAAGTGTGAAAATTCCACCTCTCAGTCCATTCAAATTTCGTGATTAAAATTTGTAGCGCTCATGAATCGGGAATTATTATTAACATCTGTTGGATGATATTCAATCACAATCTCTAGCATATATAACCACCCAACCTTACCGTACTTTACCTTCAAACCCTTTCTCTCCATCCCCTCTCTCCCATCCGGACAACGATTCAGTAACTCTTCCCAAACACCAGTGAATATTGTCGTATGAAAACTCCACTTGGTTTTGAAGTACTGAAGGAGGAATACTCGCAAAAAATGTAGAACAACGTTCAGAATATGTTTAGAAAACCCTTGGCGACTGGGCGAGCGTTTCAGCGGTGTTGTTTTACTGGCGATCAGACAGTACTAGCAGGAGAAAAATGTACATTAGTGCTGGGCAAAAATAGGAAAAAATATACCTGGATGGACTATAATCACTACCATGTATGTGACGTTCAAATAGCTACTAACTCTTTCTTTTTAATCTTAGTCTTGTTTTTGCTTCCTTGCAAAAAAGCATGGTGTGCTGGCTTGGATCTGTCCCGCCCTCGTATTCATTGCGGTTGGCATTGGATGGCCAAATCCCCTTGCTGTATTTACAGTATGTATTTCAGTCTTGTAGTTTGTGACATCAGACCTCGACTCTCTAGGAAGCATCGGCACGGACACTGGTAGTGATCGATGTACATGGGTGGAAAGATCAGTTCAATGTGGAGAACACAAACACATAGCAAATGACGTTGGTGCCACAGAAAAAGCTTCAGGCGTTTTCTTCAATCAGCCTGATTGGCGATTCACAAATGTTGACTCATTGATCAAAAACACGTCATATACCACGAATGCATCGTCGAATATATAACCTACGGGATAGCTGTATTAATCACCTGCCAACGCCAAAGCTCCGTCCTGTTTTCATCCAGCTTTACAGCAGCGAAGTCAGATTCACCCGAGCTTGAGGTACTCCACGCCCCATACGTCTACCCGGTGACGACCACGGACTCGTCATCGTTCACTAATATCCCGTACAAACGGTCTTGCTCAGCTGTACCATCCTGATACAAAATACAAGTTCGTGACAAACAGGCAACGGCGTTTCTGTTTTGCTGATCGTGACTGTAGAAAAGGGAGCCAGATTGGAACATAGCGGGATCCGCCGATCAATGTGTATGCCGTTTATTTGAGGTCCATCGTTGTCAATATCTGACGCGTGCAGTGGTACACCACATACGTTTCCTGAGACTCTTATGTAATGAGGTCCCAACCTCGCACCAAAATATGACTTGTGATGATCGCGACAATGCACTCCGTTGAGCCAGCCTATGGCCTTGATGTACAATAAAGTGTACTACGATTAGCAGTCCAACGACCTTGGGTGGTTCCTAGGTTGAGGAACACCGTCGGTCGGGAACACGTTATCCGTTATCCTAAAAGTGCCACCACTATCGTACCACAAGTCATGTACCAAACCGAAGACAAAACATGGCGAAATCTTGCCACAGCGCGTTGGCGAGGGAGAACTATTATAAGCCGTGGGTTTAGAGTGATGTCTCTCTATTCAGTCCACATTTTGTATTTCTTTGACATCGTCTGGTGGGAACGGACGGAGTGAACTCTCGAATACCCAATACTTACTAAGGGATAGGGTTGCCTCCAAGAACACAGAAACCGTGTGACGTTTTAGAACCCGACCAAAGCCTACGGAAGGGGGTTATGTTTATTAGTCCCACGCGTGGCAACCCAGCATTTTGTTTGTCGTCGATTTTGTGTTTATAAAACCTGCGTGATACACACCGCCACCGGCCGTGTACGTTTGGATTTCGGTGCCCTACGAACCCGTTTCGATTTCTACTCTTCAGCGGGGGTACATTACTAATCTCGCGAGTGGAATATAATCAGTAGTAAACACGGGGGTACCCCCCATTCCGCAACCCGGATCCCCCACGCTATGGACAACCATACGCAGCAATGTAGTCAGTGGGTTCGAAGCTGATTTTGCCCTAACTCGGGTTATGCCCAGAGAAACTTATTGTTACGTAACCATCGTCCATTCAGCTTGCACCATGCCCACTTTCAGAACGTCAGAGGCAAAAAATGCCAAACTACAGCGACGATAACAGAGTCGGCCGTACCTATATAGCAACTCGGGTAGCAGAGGCGGTCCGATATAGATAGCATACTCGAAGTTCAACACACTGAGCTAGACCACACGCGGGATCATTCAAACCTCTCGAGCTGCGCTCGTACACCATGCGGGCCAATATCTAACACTTGTTTTGTCGCTATATCGGGGTTCCTAAATGTGTAACAGAGGCGAAACTACCCAACGAATATGTCCGTCTTACACCGTGTCTGAATTATACACAATACGGTAGGGGGGTCACATTTGACGGTACTCGACAGGTTCATACTACGGTAGGGAGGGGGGGGGGGGGTACGTTTAACGGTACTCGACAGGTTCATACTACGGTAGGGAGGGGGGGTACGTTTAACGGTACTCGACAGAGGCACCCTACGTACGATGGGGGGGGTCACGTTTACCAATATTCGACAGAAGAATACTACTGTAGAGGGTAACGTTTAACGATGTTCGACAGAGGCATACTATGGCAGGGCATCATGTTTAATCATACTCGACATAATAATCATACTACGGTAGGGGGGTCACGTTCAACGATGGTTATTTTCTGCAATTTAAGGTCACGCGCCAGTCGCTACGAGAAACGTTTGTTATTTTGTTTTCAACTTCGCGATAGGCACCGCGATGAAAACGTTTGCTAACCCGCGCCCACAAACCAAACGTTTTTTGCCGCGTTTAAGTTTTCTGAATTCGGAAAATATATTGATAACCGAGGCATCCCCCCCCCTTACTGTACCCTATCGTTGAGGCTGTGTTCATCATAAACGCATGGCTCATTATGATCTGAACCGAAATGTTCAATCTGCTGAAGCGCCGCGCAATGTTATCGGCTGCGCCATGCGAACAAAAGCAGACACCGAAAATGCACCCTCCAAACTTCTGTTGGGAGAATGATGATTTTCGGAGAGAGCAGAGTGGTTCACCTCTGATGGAATGTTTTACCTGCCCCCTCCACAGTTCATTGCCGTCTGCGTCAAGCTTGCAAGCAACGAAATCCCTGTCACCAGCAGTTACACCGCTCCAGTTACCCTTAGTGTCTCCTGTCAGGAACACGGACCCCGCGGTTCCTATTGCTACGGCCATGATTATATCCGTCTCCGTCGTCCCATCCTATCGAACACGCGGGGAATGAAAACATATTCACCAGTGGTATTGAAGCATCGACGCTCATACACGGTACGTACAAGACACCGTACGGAGCCCCTGGGCGATTGCAGTATGTTCATATCTGCGTGGTTTAAGAGCGTTAAGAACCAAGGTAATCATGTAAACATAGTTCTTCAGTGTTTTTTTTCCAAGTACGCTATTAATGCTGAAATTTCATACGACAGGGGAAGCACTTCTTGATTAAACTACTGTACTAGTATTCTTGACTTACGACGCGTGCAACGATAGAGGTCGCACTTTTTGCCTTGAACGTATTCTGAATGACGGGACTCTTTCACCCAAAATATTCGGAATTTCAACCATTTTGTTTAGCCATAACGTTCGCCGTATACCTACGCCATGGGGTTCATCGGGTAACACTTGTATTTTTTCCCCAATCCAGGTTTGGGAGAGGTATAGAGCTCCTCAAGTGAGGAGCCCCAAAATATTTATGGTGCACCCCTACCGCAGCATGCGTCTTACGTACTGTAGTCTCTCACCTAGGCATCCGCAAAATATCGTTCAAACTTTAGTGCAACGTTACAAAATACATTTATAGATACTTGCACCATCGAAGTACTCGTCAAGTGGCATTTTCGTATTCTACAAAACGGAGTTGTGTGCGAGCTATAGAGCCCCTCAAGCGAAAAGCCTTCTAAACGTCTAGGAGCACCCCTAGTGTAGCATGCGTCTACTATCACTCTCTGGAGTTTCGGATCCTGTTAATACGCGAGGGGGTTATACGTCTAGACAGACGGTCTACTGTGCGGTAAGTCAAGACCTGTACTGTGCATGCTGCTACCTCCGCTAATACATTCACATACTCGGTTGGCCGAGAGCTCTAAACCCTTCTGGGGGTCGGGTTATAAGTTGGACGACTTCGGCCTCCGCCACTGATATGTTTGGGGGTTGGGTCCGACATGAGAGTACTTGCACTACAGCGCACTCGGTAAACTAAGAGATTTTGGCGAGTAACAAAACATTGCCCGCTTTGCAGACAGCGCTGCGTTGCCAAACAGTTAGTCGGTCATGATACGCAAATATTCGAGCACGAATATGATATTTTTTATGGCTGCTGACTTGTCATCGCCGACGACAGGTATCTGGCCAAGTTCAGTCATGCCGAGTGTAACAAATATATCTCCACACATTCAAATAATCTGAACACGACCAGTGCTGCCTGGTTTTCTTGTTGTGCCTACCATCTGCGCAGGTCGTTCTTATTATCCCAACTTTTGCACTCGATCGGCGTTTGGGCGGGAGAAAACCAATGAAGTATGGTGTACCGCAATGGACTCTTTACATAAGTCAGGACCAATCTCATGCAAAGAAACTGCTGCCGTTACTCCAACTCGAGCTATGAAACGAGGCCAATAACCAGTACTATCGTTCTAGGCGCCTACTCTTCTATTTTTCAGAAAACACAGACCATACACATCAACAAGTACCTACATATCCTATCCCCTGAAGTACCCTTCTATCGAACTATTGGATATTACGCCCACACCTAATTGCCGGTGCAAGTAATATATCCGTTTATCGTGCAGTTCGTTGCACATCTTGACTGACTGTGCATACGTGTTAACATATACATAATTGACGCAAAATGAAATGATGGGCGTGGGAAACGCGGCAATAGCGCAGAAAATACACGAATGGGCTGACAACGAGTGAACGATGTGGAGTGGAATATCACTTCTGAAGAATACATACGTACACATATACATCTATAAAACAAGTAGCGCACAATATATGTCTGTAGGCGCTAGACCGGCCCTGTCGACGCTGTTTCGTATGTGGATAGTGCCGTCGCTGGTCGAATGGCGAGTACATCAAATCGAAAAACGCATTGTGTTTCAATGCTCATCACATTGTAATTATATCTATCTGTAGAGCCAACAAAAACGAAACTATTGGCCCTCACCTCCTTCTCTCCACCTTGGGCATATTTCTGTAAGCGTAGATCAACTGGAATTGACCATTCCGATGGGTACAGGTAATAGTGCACTGGAGCGAGGTCAAACGACGTTAAACATGACGCGATATCAAAAGTTTCATCTTTAAATGCCTGGTTTGTAAGAACGGTCGACATGCACAAAGAGACAATTCCATTCGTGCGTTGTGTTTCTAAGCTTAGTCTCTTGACTGTTTACCCCCCGTAGGTGTTTCGTGAACTCCTCACGAGGTCAAATATGTGTTCCAGAACGCGCCGATAACGGTTGGGACTAACTGCACTCGTTTGTACGTTTTGATCGATTAAATCCAGTACCCCCATAGCTTGCGTCCTTGAAGAAGGAAACCGGCCATCTTACCTGCTACCTCCACACTTCCCTCCCTTCAGAATCGATTTTCGTTGCAACGAAATCGTCACCACCGAAACTTGGACGGCTCCAGACTCCAGACGAATGTCCGGCCAAGACAATCGAGCCATCCTCTCCAACAGCCGCGGTGGACAGGAAGTCAATTCCATCCGTTCCATTCTGTAAGAGGCATACATCGAAAAGTACGTGCGAAGAACTATACAATCTTTCGTGCAGCCGTGTGGGCAAACACTGGTTCGTAGAATAGCGCAGACAAAGAGTCTAAGAGAGGGTGATCACAAAGCTGTAGGACATTCAGCAAGGCCAAATATATAGTCTTGTTGATAATGCTCAACGATACGAATGTGCGTCGACGACGGCGGACATGATACGATACATATAAAACCAAAGTGCTCTTTCTGTGGTTACGCTCCGTTCGGTGCGAATACTCGTGAACGTGGTTGCAGAGCGCAGAAGTTACCTGGGGTCGTGTTCGGACTCCCGACACGGGCAAACCTGATAGATCACCGTAAACCTGGTACTAAAGGCGCCGTCAAGAATACGGATTCCAACCTACAGCATATATGACAACGCAGAAAACGGCACTGCAAGTGCTGCGCGTTACAGCGAAGTGTGCCACCGTCGGATTAAGAGAAACTGTAGGAAACGTCGGCCACATGCTACGGAAGAGGCGGACCATTTTGTTTCTGAGGATGCTTACTTGAGGAGTTCTATACCTCACCACGGAATTGAGTTGTAGAAAACTTAAATGCTATTATAGACGATCAACACTTCCTCAGCCTAGGTGTAAAACAAAAAAAAATCCAGAAAAAGTATGAAATGCGGACGATATTGTGTGAAGGAGCTCCGTCATTCGGAAACCATTTCAGCCAATAAAGGCTGCCTATCGTAGCACGTCATCGCCGAGTTGTAAACTAGGACGCCGTAGTCTCCATCGGGCGAAGGGAGACGCCTGCCGTGTTGGCTCAATTCCTAACAATGTTCACTGCCTGCTTCGCTGGCCTGTAGCGTCAATCTCAATGGCACTACTCCATCTCCCCATCAGACGGCAACACACCACGGGCTCAGTATTGTTGCAAAATTCCTTGTCACAGCGAGCCAGACACATTACAATGACGATAGCGTCGACAGGTATCGTGAACATATTCTCACGCCAGGGTAGCAAACGCTGAAGTCGAGTGGTGTAGTACAATACCGACAACGCCTATTCCGTCAAGTCATGCATACATATATATTTGAGCCAGATCTCTGTTACCTGCCATTTCCAAGTCAATACGCCGTCCTCATCTAATTTTCATGCAGCGAAGTCCGAGGCGCCCAGATTGGTTGCGCTCCAGTCGCCGTATGTAAACCCGGCTAAGAATGCTGAACCGTCGTCCGCCATGGCAAGGGCGTGCATTTCGTCTTCTTCTGCCGTGCCGTCCTAGAAAACCAAGTGACGGTTGAACGTGTTAAATACAATGCCGTGGGTGTTGCGCCCTGCAGGCATCAAGGTGCTGTACAATGCCACCGCCCACGACCAAGAAAACAACACATTTGCGCGGCCCTCTTTTCAGAAGCCACAACAACGTCTGCGACTGCCGAGGTTGCTCGCTCGCACTCATAGGTTTGGTGATACAAAAAACAAGGACACATAATAATCCGTTTATACCGTTAGTATATACGACAACGAAGAACACGACATGAACCAGGTTAGCCAAAATCACATTATTTACGCAATGCGGCGTTTGAGTCAAAGCTTGAATCGACACCCATGTGCTCCTTACCTCAAGTACGCGAGGGTTGAGGCGCATATATTTATTGGTGCAGTCAGGACGTTACATGTCTCAATTTGTATGTCGCGAAGAAACACGTCTCACCTCCAACAGCCACAAAAGTGTACCATCAGCGTCCAGCTTAGCGGCGAGGAAACTATCAAAGTCACCGCCGTACCCAGCCACGACCACGGATTCGTCGTCCGTCGTAGCTGCTGCCTTGACGACATCGTCGCCAACTGTACCGTTCTGCCAGTCAGAAACATAGTAAATAATAAGGCGTCAGCGTTGCATTCTTCCACGCATCGGACAGATCTGATCTCTATTCTTGAGCTGTGGATATCATGGCAGACGTATCCCCAGCCTACATGATCTCCATTGCCTAGATATCGTTTTGCCAGGTGAGACCCGGATGACCTGAGCAGCCGACCACATGTATGTTTCCTCCGTTAGATATGTACTACACCGATCCTGTACAACATATCATGCCGACAACAATAGGATCTAGATGATCTAGATCGTGATCTGTCCGATGTGGGCATTGTTCTTATTGGTCGACACTCGTCTTTGCAAGCTGGCCGTGATACATCGACCACGCATTTTCTTGATAACTTCCACGATATTGAAACAGAAGTTCATCTGCATCACCGGCGCGCATCGAAAATCGACATAAGCAGTGTCTCGTTGTAGAGATGTCCATAACCGTACCAATGATGAGGCATTTGTACATTGTGATACTGTCTTCACGCGGGTACCTGCCAATAGCCGAACATGATGACAGACTATCCGACGAAGATGAGGCGATATGCCAAGACTCTACCTTGCAATGTGTTGGGCAATGTGAGAACAAGGTTCGTACTCGTAGTTGTTCGTAGACGGGGACACTAGCAATTTACCTACAGAGAAATAGAGGAAGGCCGGATGCTAGTATCCACACAGGTTGTACGGGTAGAAAGGCCTTCCCACTCAAATTGGGCGCATAGAGAAACTGTCGTCTTGGTATCGGCCGTGCCCGGCAGAACTGACGTTCATACCCGTGACAATACGTAGGCGCACCCAATAGGACCTTGTCGGGAGAGTTACGAAAAGGACCAATTGAGCAACAACTGTCTGTGCCCCGCTTGGAACTATTCCGCCCAACTCTTATGGGGATTCAGAGCACATCTCCGTCATTTAGTATGACGAGGCTCCTCAATAATGTGTGTGGCCTATCCAGAACATTACGGAAGGGGACTATAGTGTAGCCACGTTTGATGTACAGTGGGGTATCCAACGGGAAAGGAGAACCGGCATGGTATAGGGGTAGCTGTGGCTAGAAAATATGCAGCAGAATATATGAAACTGTCGGTACGTGCAGCAGCTTTTCTACACACTCAAGTGTCAAGACAAGGGTAGCACGTTTCGGCAAATATTGTTAGAACAGGCAGGGCTCCTTAAATGAGGCGTTACTCGAGATAGTAAGGACTCCTTCCTAACTTTTCAATATGGTTCGTTTTATAGTGAGGCCATGGCATTGTTTGTCGGGTTGCACTTTGGCTACTTTCTTAGTGTCTGTTTGGGTAAGGTAGAGAGGAGCCCCGCATAAAATGTACGTCACCCTTTTCATGGCATGCGTCCACAAAACGTGTTGTTGACTGTAGTGCATAGCGTTTCCTATACACAGCCAAATCTGTGTGCATGTGGATGAATGCCGAGGTGACCATCGCTTGCCAATTCAACGCTACGTGTGTTTGTGTCTTTTTCCAAACGATAGGTTGTTGAATCGTGTCTTAGCACCTTTACAACGGTATCCACGTTTGTGCAGACAACGTAGTTGCAATTATGGTGAGATATATTTTCCAGCAGTTATTTTGAACTTCCTGCACGCCATGCACACTCCATATTTTTCCTTGGCCGCTACTGGGCTGTCCATGCTGGTCAACGACACGGTAAATGCGTCGATTAGAAAGCTCCCACGAATGGCTACTCTGATGGTTTGCGAGTCTTAATGTGTTGTGTGCTTTTCAATTTGGCGATACGCACCGCCATAGAATTGTCTGCTACCCTGCACCGTAAAACAACTGTTGACGCGTGTTACGATAGAGGTAGCGCTTTTTGTCTAATTTAGTTTGTTAATGGCGGGACTCCTTACCACAACATCGTCGGAATTTCGATATTTTAATGAAATAACTTTCGCTGTATACCTAGACCATGGGATTGGTCATCGGGTAGCACTTTTATTTTCCCCTCAAATCAGTTTTTTGTGGAGGTGTACAGATCCTCATGTGTGGAGCCTCAAAATCAATATTGGTGCTCATCTACCAACCGTTGCATGCGTCTGTTTATTCGTAAGACCTTTTTTTAAACAGTTACAGAGCCACGAGCGCGAGTGGCGTACACTCCCTACGAAATGAAAATGTACCCCAGTTCCCTGTCGTATATAGCACTCTTCTTCTTTCAACGATACGGGCCTGGCATTCACCTGCCACTTCCAGAGAAGACTTCCTTGTTCGTCAACCTTAAAAACGGCCATGTCCCACAGTCCAGCTCTTGTAGCATTCCAGTCTCCACCCGTGATGCCCGCAAAAATGTAAGTGCCATTGGGGCCGAAGACGGCACCCAGAAGGTAATCGTCCTCATCAGTTCCTTTCTGCTTACAAAATGGAGTACGCCACAAGTACGTCCAACAGAACACACATCATTTTCTTCGATTCTGCTTGGAATTTTGGTGTACGTAATCTAGATGATGTACATGGAAAATTGAAGAGTCTCGGTAACTCGGAAAGAGTTCTACCATGCTAAGCTACTAGGATTTACAACTCGGAAAACGTTGCGTGCGTAGCACATTATTCATTTTTCATAACGTCAATTCAGACACGTCAGCTGTGAGTTAGCAAACACCTGGCAGAGGACATCGACATTTAGAGGTGCGTTCTGTGTGCATGCGTGCCATCTAAACCCGGGGTGGCCAGCCCTACGAGGGTCAACTTAATAGCAACGCACATTGTCGTTTCCTTTCTACTGAGTAGTGCTGCGCAGATAAAAATAGTGTGCGGACCTCTTCGTCGTTTGCGTACCTCCCAGTACATATCTCGACCATCACGGGTATAGTTTGCCTGCGGGGCCGGCGACTGGCACGTGTGTGCACTAAGCAGATGTCAAGTTTCCTGCTGTAGGTGGTACATCCCATTCTGTTGAAAACAACTGCCTCGGTTTGACGGCCACGGCTTTGCCCACCTCTCCCGAGACTTACGGCGCACATATAACATGACATGCTTGAAGCCGGCGGCGCGTTTTCTGTAAACATGTTGTCTTACGCTATCAAGAGTATACCATGCATTCACCATAAATGTGATTTCGTTCTTCTGTTAACGGCATACAGTATACATACGAACATACGTACCATACAAGTATAACGCTAGTATAAACTAAGCAAATTTTATGTGTGGAGTGGTCGATACGAAGAGCCCGACAAGGCTGTATTTATTAATCAACAAGTAGCAAGTGTAGAGTTGCCCGTATTTTGTTGATTTCGAAGATTTCTTTCGTAATGAAGAAAAATCGTTTTACTTTAATGATATAACCGCATTTCCAGTTAGTTGTACGGTTACTTACCCATGTCTTTATCGTTATTAAGAGCCATTCTATGTCTTGGTACCTGGTACGAGTCACTGCTTTGGTTTTTGTTAGCTGTCGCTTGCTTCGAGGGCATGCTTCAGGCCCCGACCTGGAACATTTATTCCGCCCACTGCGACCTGGCACATTAATTACCCCCACTCCTGCTGTTGCTGGGGTCAGGTCTCCCTCATCTTGGGGCCGGTCTCCCGCCACCATCAGGGCAGGACGCTGCTAGACCCTCAACTGCTGCTTGCTGTGGTAGGTTGGAACACCCGAACTGCTGTATTTTTATATTTGCGGGGCGGTAGGTTTTTCCGACGTACGGAGTTCCGACGTGCAGAGTATCACACCCATTTTTGTTTCGTAATAAGCCCGCATTTCCAGCAAACTACCGACAAGCAAAGCCCGCCCAACGCACCTCGTTCCACGTCAGCAAGCAAGTATTACAAGTTAACACAAAAGAGCAGCCGGCCAGACGTATCACGCAGCTTGCAAAGATGAGTATCGACCAGTCCCGCTGACGGCGTATTTGAAATACTTTTTCAAAAATAGCCTGCTGCTGCTCCTGGTGATATTGCTACTGCTGCTGTCGCTGCTAATGCTCCTGTGCTGCTGTCGGTATTATACACCCACTGACCCCCTAATATCTGGTGTTGTTGTGATCTGGTGGCGCTGCTCTACATTGCATTATGCTGGTGCTGGTGGGGGTGCTGCTCTGCTGCTTCTGTTATGCTTGGTTGCTTTTGTTGTTGTTGTTGCTTGCTGCCATCTGCCACTGCGTTGTGGATTATTGTTCACTGGCAAGCCGTGACATCAAGTGTACGTACCAGAGTTCGTTCCGGTGCCTCCGCCTATGTAGAGAAGAATCAGTGATCAAAAACTACAAACAAGACAGAGATATGCATTTCACATGATAATAATACCAGGTGCAGATGTTTGGCCAAGGAATAAATCTGTCTTCTATGGTATTTGCCACCATTACCCCGCATTTTGTCACCACTGCTGTGACAGAAGTGACTTTATAGGCTTGACAGTTTTGACAGCAAACGTATTTTCGGTACAGTATGAAAAGTGGAAATGACATCATCCTTCGTTCTGAAACCGCACAATGGGGGACAGCCAGAGAGCACAACAAGAAGCTTTTTGACCGACGACCAGCACACGTGGTAAAAAGTCGTGCTCAGCTGTGCCAGCTGCTGGTGCTGCTGATGCTGCTATGTTGCTTGCTGCTGTCGTGTGTGTGGAACTCTATGGTAACTGCTGCGCCACCTGTCGCTGCCGTTTGGTTTTCGGTTCTTGTGACATGTCATATACTCTGTTTTTAACCAGGTACTGATACGGTTTACCGCTGTAAAAAATCGTTTTCATATTTTTTTAACGTACGTTTGAAGTTCCACGGATGGTTTGTTACTTTCGTTCAGCCGTGTAGTTCGTAAATCGAAAATATCATATTATGCGAAGAAATAGGATGTATTTGAAATTTGGCGAGAAAGCGTGCGCCCAGAGATTCGACCAAATGCAAATCAATTGTTTGGTTTGGCGTCGCGAAGAGACGCGCCGAGTGTGCTGCACTACTGTAGGTGTCAGCCCTAAGCGTCCGAGCCCACGCTTACTGCCTCTAGTGTGGCGGCGAAGCGACGTGTCGAGTGCGCCCAACCGCCCATCCTGTCTTGGTATTATGTATTTCGACTATAAAATATCCGCGCCCAGCACGCCAACTGACTGCTGCTCAGCTGCTGGAGTAGTAGTCTATGATACGAGTACGTATCCACGGAGAGGCACGCGCCGAGTGCGCGTCTCTTGGTCTCTAGGCCCGAGCCCGCGAGAGCCGGCTGTAGTCTGGCCGGGGAGAGACGCACCGACCGCCGACTGCGCGTCAGGCGCGAGGCAACGTCGCTGTGTCCCCATCCAACCCGTTGACCTTTCTGCTGCTGCTGTGGAGAATATCTCGAATTTAGAGACCATCCCATTTTATATTTATAAATCTGATGACCCAAGTCCTGGCTTTTTGGGCCAAAATCTGACGACTTGGACATCGGATTTACAAACGAGATTTTTTCCGGTCCAATTTTGCACATTCGGACTGTGAACAGGCAGGAGGTGTTTTCATTTTTGATATCGAAAGATATGAATCTGAAGCTCGAAATCGGACTGCATAGGATTGAGTTTTGGGCTGTGTGTACGTACATACTGTACCAGGTCATTGTTTACTTCAATTAAACGATTTCAAATACGCCAGCTGTGAGTTCGACCAGTTGCGTGGTCGATACACATTATTGCGAGCATCGATCGACGAGCACAAAAACGAACACGGCACACGTTAGGAACAACACGCGTAGGAGAGAGTGAGAACAGCAGCAGCAGCAAGTGCAGCAGCAGCAGCAGCAGCAGCGGCGGCGGCGGCGGCGAAGGCGCAGCCGGGGTGGCGGTGGCTGTGGCGGTCGCGGTGGAAGCTTCGGAGACAGCGTCGTGGTATAGCGGCGGGCGTTGAAAATTTCAGCACCGAATACGAGAAGAACATCAATCACAGCAGCGGCAGCAAGGACGAGGTCAGCGCAGAGCGTGCCGGAGCGCTGGCTCATCAACACCCGTCTCTGAGGTTGCATCTACGCGTCTTGCTTCTCCAGCTACCCATTCGGGTCCCGGTGCTCTCAAGGTTGGGTTGTGTCTACTGCTGCCAATCGAAACAACAAGCAGTGTCTGTTGTGTCCTGCTTTTTAGGTTGTGCCCTCGTGGCCTCGTGTTCTTCCGCCGCTGTGGCCGGAGAGCGTCGGGCTAAAGCTCGGTACATGTAAACCAATGGATGGCCTGCTCGAAATCGATTGAAGTTTTGCAGAAATTCGGTCCAAATCGTTGGCTCAGATCGGAATTTCCCGGCCGTTTTTTGTCAAACTCTTCCCTCAAAGTTCGTTGGGGGGAAATTTTAGATCGGGTTTTAGGTTGAATTTCTTTATCGGGAACACTCGGCTGTACTTTTTTGTCAGCTCTCACTCCTGATATGTGTGCAACCCTAAAAAATGTTCTACCAGGAGATGCGTGCTACGATAGAGGTAGCACGTTTGGCCAATTTTGTTTTTCTGAATGACGGGGCTCCTGAACCCAAATTCGTCGGACGTTCATTCTTGTTTTTACTATCTGAATATTGGTTAACCTAGGCCATGTGTTTAGTTATCGGGATGCACTTTTAGTTTACTCAAAACAAGGTATTGGGTGAGGCATAGAGCTCCTCAAGTGAGGAGCGTCAGAGACAATTTGGTGCACCTCTACCGTAGCATGGGTAAGGATATAATATGATACGAGAGTTGTGTTTGATGCGCTTGTTCCTGTTCCTGTTCTTTTTCTTGATCTTGTTCTTGTTCTTGTTCTTGTTCTTCGTGGTAACCGATATTTTTTGCGTCACCCTGATTATGACCACTCCGAAGGTAATCCGTATATCTGTGTCGTTATTGACTAATACGTTGCTACCTAGACCTTGCGTCGCCAGCTCACTTACCCCTCTTGTCCACTGCAGGTGCACCCAGAGCCTACCGAGGGTATACAATTTAATTGGATGAGTGTACAAGACATATTTCGATTGCAGTAGGACGAGCTGTGTAGGGTTCTGGTGTGTAGGTTACAGCCTGTAAAGCATATCGCTATTTCTTTGAATGATACTTTGCTAAGTCATGAAAGTTTTCTAGTGCACCCCTTGGCAGGATCGTCACTCTTTAGGCCCTGATGGGCTTGCATCCTTGACCGTTGCCGGCATTCGTGGAGCATCGCCGGGCATCAGCCTGCCGCGGCGAAGCCCCGTTCTTATGTGTATTTGCAACATCGACTAGAGCACACAACCTACTATGTTTTCCTTCGATGTCACCTTGGACTCTGTTTATGACGGGTTAGTCTAAATATTCATCACCCACCCCCCCCACCCCCCTCACCCTCCTCCCGTGTTTATCTAACCCGGTAGTGTGATATTACCATGTACCTGGTATATGTTATGAGTCCGGCTTCCGCCAGATGCCAGTATTTGTCCGTGCTAGCAACGCAATGTAATGCAACAAATCCTCCCATCAATATAGACAATACTACCAGCTACTTGCTCCCCATCATTCACCTCGTGAATTCTCTCTGTCCAAGCAGTAATTCCTATTCGTTACGTGATTTAAATTTCTTTGTGACCCCTTACCTCCGATCGTACCCGGCAATAAAAATATGTTGGTGGTACGTCGTAGAATTTATGAGTTCGACAGCTGTCGTTTCATGTCCCTCTGAAAGTATGTTATACAGTTTCCGTGGGCAGAAAATATTTAAAACCATACCTCACTAAAAAATAAGCCCGTTGATCTCGGTACTAGCGAGCAGCAACGGGGGTCACCGTCCCCTATCTTCCATGAGAACACACATCCGCAACACGACGAACGAAGCATCACAACCAGATTGCACATGCCAGTTCGCCCAATTTGGCAATATCCAAGATGAAGTGTTCATTTTAAATTCAAAATCATCAAGCGCTTTGAGACGGCCCCATATGGTATCTTGGGTGACCCCTTATTTGCAACACTTTAGTTTGTTAAGTTTCCAGTTGTTTTTCGCATACATTTTTATTCCAAGTGTAAAAGAATGTGGAAAATTGAAATTTTGGATCTATACGACAAAACGTATGGCGATAACGATGGCCTTGGGCTGGATGCAAGTAGTATCACTTGAGCTACAAGTAAAAAAGAAAATTGAAGACGGCCAATGAACAGCTTGTTGTTGTGTGCCGTGATTGCCGTGATCTAGTACCAGCCCCTGTGTTGATCTCCCCTTATGCTCACTGTCCGCGTGACATATGTGTTAGTAACAGCATAGTAATCGGTAATTCGTATCGTGTCTCGTAGTACAAAAAAAATCGAACACGCGATTTGGGTCGCCCATCAGTCGTTCTGTTCGTGCTTTTGTAACGACATTTCCTCGTAAACCGTTCCTTGTGGTTATCACCAGTGTATTGGCCAAACTCGAAAGCGAGTAAAACCGTATGACACCTAGTAGATGTGCGTTTCTGAACACTTTTACTCCTGCAAAGCTCGCCCACCGGACTAATTCCAAGCACAGTTTCGCGAAAGAGGTGGTTGCCGATGTCTGTCTCCACACGCCGGTCTGTTACGCCCTGTGTCTATAGGTCTACATGAATAGCCAACTGGTCAAGCAGATGTCTGACATTGGTGCACTCCAAGTCAGCTTTGAACAATTGCAACGGCCCCTGCATGTGTTTCTCCGCCCGCCATAGGCGTTGAAAAGGAGCAGCAACAGTCAGGCATGCTCAATGGAAGAAAATACGTGCTTTGAGGTTTTCAAACGAATGGGCCGGTTCCAGGTGATTCCAAAGACGCACCTGGCTTTTTCTAGATCAAGTAAAAAATTACGCACCAAACTAGATTTAATACCGAACTAAGCCACTACTAGTCAGAAAAGCAAATTACGCACCTTTTCCCCACAAAAATCCAAGTGTTCACGACGCCGTTCCGAGACGGAACCGGAGCCTTCGCACACGACTTCTTTTGCGCCCTTACCACACAGTTACCAACCGGGGTGTTAAGGAGATCGTCTTTTATCGCCGCAAAACCGAGGCCTAAGGCGACTCAAATATCCCCAAAAAAAACGAAATACGAAATATATGTTCGAACAAAAAGAACCTAACACCCAGGTCTGCAACGGTTTGGCGAGGGGGCTTCGACATAAACGAACATTATCTAACGGTCAGGATGTTTTTCCCTAAAACAGCATGAAGTTTGAACGCAGAAAAAATTTGGGACTTTTAGCGGTTACCAGCCGGTAACGGTGATCGAAAGCCTGAAAGACAACCTTAGCACCGAGTCGCTTGCTCAAATGAACCTAGTCTCGAACGCTGATTAGACAGTTCCTGCGTAAGAGGAAATATCGGACTCGGTACAACAGCACTGGACACCTATTACGAAGAAGGAGTTCTGCCTCAGGCTGGATTCCTTCTTTGAAAATAGGTGCACTCTTCACTAACTTCAGCCTATCGGCTTCTGAACTTCTTACCATCGTGCAAATCTCATCCTTCCTGGTTCCTAATTAGGCGCCCTGTACTGTATTGGACAAGGACCAACTCACGCAGTGAGGCGTGCCACCCCGTCACCCGCCCTTCGGATACGCAACAAAAAAAGATGCAAACCTCCAGGAGTTCGCCCAGGCGTATACTCGAACAGTAGCACTTTCTTCGGAAGGCCAAGCTAGTTTGGATGAGCGATTTCCGGTTTCGGAAATCTGCCTGTGTTTTCTGATATGATACTGCCTGCCGTAGAAGAATGAGTCCAGGCACTATATACTTGAGATATGTTGCAGGAACATCCGAAGTAGCGTTGCTGCACGGTGATGAGGCTGGTCAGCATGGAAAACCAATGCACACTACTGCAGTACTGTAGTACATATAGTCTAATGCGATTAACATGTTTTAAAAGAGGCTGTTGGGCGCCGCCGACACGGGCTCCACTCGCATATCTAAATAACCCACTCACAACCTCAATAAAACTCACATGCTCGGTACAAGAGAGGAATAACCTTGTAACATGGTTTCGAGCACGAGCAGGTTATTGGGAACCCACGACACTGACGACACCCGCGGATCTCATTAACCCACTCACAAAATCAGCATAACTCACTTGTTCGGCACAAGAGAGGCATTATATTTTCCCGATTTCTCGTTATAATGAAAATACAACTCGTTTTTCCACTCATGAATCTGGATTTCTTACTATTTAAGTGTCGTCCCGACGATGCAACTAAATCGTATTTTACCCTACTAGAAACTCCATCTAAAGCAATATACTCATACCCCACAAATACCCTAAGAACTGTCACTCTCTCCACCACTGGAGAACACCTTGAAAAACACGGGCGGGCAGGAGGTAAGTTTTGCACGTACTCGAGACAGTCAATCCCCCCCTGCTGCCCTCTGACGTGGACCTGTTGCCCCCACATGTATACCTACGCCACTCGTTGCTCCTTCCTTCTGTCTAACCTCGTATCGTTCTCACGCCCGCCGTGTATCTCCAGTCGACTCTCCTGCGTCATCCTTCTATTTTTTTCGGCCTTCGCTCGTCTCCTCTCCGATCCTGCCTCCTTGGTAAGCATACGTACGGATTCAGTTCCGCTCCTCAAACCCCAGATTTTAATACGTTCAATCTTACACTTTGTTTCAATCATAATTCCAGAATTGAAAACTTAGTTTCGTCCCTACCATGCAATTTAATTACCTCTTACCCTACGAGAAACTACATATAAAGCAGTATGCTTATAACCCACAAGTACCCACAGTCTGTGACTCCCTCCACCACTTAAAAACCCCACCTTACCAGCCTGTGAATACCCTGTACCAGCTTCATACCTCCACACTACTGTCCTCAGACCAACTTCCGGGGGGCGGGGG
>JAYJMJ010267911.1:0-11191 GCA_036873875.1 Laminaria ephemera | reverse complement strand
CCTAACACAAACTTACCCCCCCCCGCCGTAAGCCCCCCCCCCCCCCCGTTTTTTTTTTTACTAGACACCGGAGTCGACAGGCACAACATTGTTACTTGGCCTTTCTGTGCCTTGTCCCAAACCACATACTTCGAAGTAGTCATTTGCCCCGGTTGTATACCCTTGCATTTGGCGTCCGAGGCCAACGCAACACTTTCTCGACATAGTGGCTATTATTCCGAATGTTCGACTGAAAGGCATTGTATTTCCACCTCCCTTGCATCTGGTTTGCCCACTAGGACAGCCCCATCGCCGCCATGAGAGTGGCGATTCCTATCCTACCCGAATGTGGCGCATACTCCAGCTTCAAGCCCTGTTGAGCCACCAGGTCACACAGCGCGGACGACAATTGTGCACTCGTCCATACCATTCAAGATTGACCATCCAGGTACGCCGGAATCGGTGCATTACTGTCGAGATCAACGCAACAGGACATTAGCTCCAGCATGACTTCGAATCCCCCAATACCATCCATGCCTTTTGTCACATCCCGCCCCCTTCCCATTCCCAATCAAACGAGACAGTGCCAACGGACCCGCGAAATGACCGCCCCAACCCCTTGTGATCGCTTTTTGATGCCCGGCCTCTACTCTATCCGCACAACACCACAACGCGGCATAAACAACTGAACGTCGCTCTTGAAAAATCCTACGTTCCCCCCAGTCAATCCGAACTCGTTGTGAATCTTCTCGCTACCATTCGCAAAATGTTTCGACACCCAACACATGAAGAGAAATGACACCCCCAAGTTCAGCCACATTCGAAACAATCTCCCCTGCTGCCCTCTGACGTGGACCTGTTGCCCCCACTTGTATACCTACGCCACTTGTTAATTCGTCTCTTTGCCTAACCCCGTATCGGTCTCACGCCTGTCGTGTATCTCTAGTCGACTATCCTGGGTCATCCTGCTCTATTTCTAGCCCATCGTTCGTCCGTTCTCCGGTCCAATCTCCATGGCTTACGTACGTACAGATTCAGTCTCGTTCCTCAATCTCCGGATTTTACTTCGTTCAACACTACACTCTTCAACAGGACATCTGTCGGGAAACACGATAATCCCCTCAAATTCCAGAAATTGATAATGGCTTCAAGAGAGATCTACTTCACCTGGCACACACCTACCTCTTAAACCGTAGCCCCCACTGTCCATGTGTATTTCGCGATAGCGTCCATAAACTGTACAACAGTACATCGGCGACCGTCAAATCATACTGGCCTCTCGTAGTTCGTATTTTTCTCCTACGTGTCAAAAATGACGACTATCCTGCGAGATCGAAAGTTTCGTCGAATTATCCTTTGCAAGCTGCGCGTGATATTTCGATCGCGTGGGTTTCTGGGGGGTTTTACATCGTACTGTAGAAGATATAGGCCGGTTACTTCCCTGCTATAATAGTACCAGGATCCACAGGAAACATTGCAGTATAGAAGGCGAGCCTACATACTCGTATAGTCATTCCGAACACGGAAACGTTCTAACAAACCCGTAAGGAGTGGGAAAAGCAGACAATTGGTGTGGAACTCCGGATGATGTAGTTTTGTTTTCGTACCTTCATATAGTTAGCATGTATTTGATATGTTTATCTCAATCTGATAGTTCTTAAACAGTAGCCCGCCCCCTGTAACTTGTACAGCCAATGCATGGAGTACGGTGTACAATGCCCCTCAGTACTGCCAGGTACTGCTGGTGTTTTTTAGTATACAGTAAGGGTCCCTTCATAATACCGGCTGAGTAGTATCGGTTGCCCGTTATGGTGCCTTTGAAATTGCTTGGCACACATGTAAAAAAGCAGTTATGGCAGTGCACGGAGTAGTGCCGGTTGCCGCTACAGTGCCGACATTTCCAGCTGGCACACACCGGAACTAGGGCAGGACGTAAGATACCACCCTTATCTTAGGTACCACCCCAGCACAGGAAACCACCCTTGGTGATAATAAAAAGCAAATTAGAATAAATATTGTCCATTGTCACCTGGGTTGACTTAGAGACCAGAACCCTGGGCGGCTCACCTCCCCAACAGTACAAAAGCAGTGCCACCCGAGGTCTTGCAAACAATACACAGACGAATATCCCCCATCGGGATACACACAAAAGTAGCTTCCAGAAGCGCACGTCGTGGAGAGCAACAGGACCGGTACGACCGCTGGGTCAATCGCTGTTGAAACAAGTTCGGCCTGCTGGATAGAACCTCCAGCTTTCAAACGGGAGACCTTATCCGTATCATCGCCAATACAGGTACATGGTGTAAAATCGAAACACACAACAACCGTACCATCAAACACGTATGTATTCTACGGTAAAGGTGCACCATTTTTGTTTCTGAGGCTCCTCACTCGAGGAGCTCTATACATCACACAAAAACATGGTTTGACTAAACTAAAAGTTCAACTCAATGACCAAACTCATGGCCTAGGTATAAAAGGTATTCTTATTGCAAAACAAAAGTGACGTTCCGACCAACTTGCGTTAAGGGGAGCCGTCGTTCGGAAACATTATTTGCCAAAAGTGCTACCTCTATCGTAGCACTGGTCCAAACCCCTGTCAGATCAAGTCAAAAATGCAAACAATACGGGTACTGCAACTTGCTTTACGATCACCCTCTTCTTATTTCCCCCCTGACTTCTATAATATCAGGTATTTAAGGGTGATGCTTCGTAGCAACTCTTCGTTATCACCCCCTCTGGCACCTGCCTAGAATCGTCACAATGAGCGAATTATCTCGAATTGCGGTGTAACCCCCCTTGCTATAGCCCTCCTCTGCTGCCTGGGCAGGTGTGCTACATCCACCGAATGTTACCCATCGTATTGCTATAACCACCCTCAATGTCAATCCCCAGAGAGAAATCACCCCTCTGTGATAAATAAGGCAAAACCTAAATTAATAGTGTCGCCGCGGTAGTCTAGTGGTTAACCTCGAATACTACTAAGGTTGGTGTCAGAAGTTCAAGTCTCGGTATGGATTTTTGTTTCTAGACACACGAACTGCCGAGAGCGCTTAGTAGCGTGAGGAAGCACACTTTGACGCGAGTCGACGAGAGAAGAAAGTGCTGAATTATTCTCGCGATAAAATGTGAGGCACGTACCGTGGCAGGGAGAGGGGAGAAGAGCCTGCTAAGCGGCGGCGGATCTGAGGTACGACTAAGGACGGAGAAGGAAAAAGAAAAGCACAAAGATAATGGATGGGATGAACAAAAAATGTCATCATAAAAGAGTGTTCCTTATCACTTGGGTTCCCTTAGATACCACCCGACCACGACTAAGTTGCAGGTTCGAATCTCTCCGGAGTGAAAAATCGAAATTTAGCAGTGGATAGCGATACTTTATTCGTGAGTAAACAAATTCGACCTAAATGTCGACGAGGGAAAGGGACGGCTGAACCCCTCTCGCGATAAAAATTAAGGCAAGCACCGCAGGAGGAAAGGTGGAGAGAAATCTTCTGTGTGTACCTTCCTCCTGTGTGACCCCGGCTGGTGCGTCAAACATCTGTCTGTCTGGCGCACAGAATAAATGGGACGAAAAAACACACACACTCACACACAGGAAAATCACCCCTGGTGGTTAAAAAGAATAGAAGGTAATAATTTTCACCCTGGGTGGTTTCATATTTCAAACTCGGTACTGCTGTATACACCAAGTGAAACCACACCCACTCGGGGTAAAATATCATATCTGCCACAGATGCAGTTCCACGAACAGTTGCACATCTTCAACACATCATATCCCACGTCGTGATCAGTGTCCCTAAGAGCTGACAGACACCTGGTCTATGTATGATCGGCATGGAAGGCTGAGATAATGGCCCCGGGTGGGAGCCGTACTATCTGCATCACCTACCAGGTAACTAATAGTTTTGGCACCGAATATGTTGTACTACGTAGACAGATCTTGCCAACATACCATAACGACGGACATAGAGGATCAACATAATTTAAATCGTGACCAGTCCGGTGTGCGAACGTTTGGTACAGAACAAACATAGATCATACTACACAGTGCAAACACAACAAAAGAGACAGGTTGCGTGGAACAAACATATATATATATATATTTTCTTCTTTTCTTCTTCTCATCCCATCTACTTCTCTTCGCACTTCTACTTTCTCCTTCTCCCTCTCTAGTCGTAACTGAGATCCGGGGTTACGTAGCAGACTCTTCTCCCCCCTCCCCACTATGGTACGCGCCTTTGTTTTTCTCGCGAGAAGAATTCAGCACTTTCTTCCCTCTCGTCGACTCGCGTCGAATTGTGCTTACCAACGCTATAAAGCGCTCTCGGCAGTGGTGTCTCAGAAAATTTATATCTCCATAGCGAGATTCGAACCCCTGACTCCAACCTTAGCATCAGTGTTCGAGGTTAACCCCTTGACCACCAGGGCGACCGGCTTAAACAATAGTGGGCAACACATGATTTATTTTTCTGCATTATACGGTAGAGAGTAGGTGTGACACCACACGTTATTTGGGCTCCTCACCCAAGGAGCTCTACACCTCGCACAAAACGTGACTTTGAGAACACCATGATATACACACAGATACACAACACGAAAAACATTGCAAAACATCCCAGGCATTCCAACGATATAAGGTAGTTCCTCAGTTGAAGAAACCAAGAGAAGGAAGAACGTGTTCGGATAGCACTTACTATCAGAGATGCATGTTACGCGTTATACGTACGCTCCCTTTCGCAAAACCATGCGCCTTTCGCAGAATTCTCGCCGTACTCGGCAAAATTTTAATAAGGGGGGCTGGGAAACAAGGAAAAAAAAAGGAAAAATCTCTTAAATCTTGAGAACACGTTTTCGACACGGGGTTGCGTTTGGTGACTGTTCGTTTGCCGTGCTGTGCGTACTCGTCTGCGGGCCCTGCTCTCGCACTTTGGCCTCTCTCTTTGTCCATCAGCGTGCATAGACAGTACCTGGTATCTTGCTTTGCTGTTGATTCTACTGGGTACGTTCGTATCTGGTTTATCAAACATTTTGTAGCGAGTTGTTTTTGTTTTTTCGAACATTTCGTAGCGAGTTGTTTTTGTTTTCTACCAGGTACGACTCTGGCCGTAAGAAAAGGGACCGTTAGGGTATTAAAGTGGAATACGAAACAGTCCTTACATTTATGTTTAGACTGGCTGCAAGGTCTTCACGTATGGACGGGCACGAGCACGGGTGGCAAGTCTATGTCGCGTGGTACCGCGTAGTATGCCAGGTATGAAACTCTCCGGCGATTGAAAATAACAAACCCGTTGGGAGTATCATCCTGAGCCTTTTTTGTACGTGGTATTTTAAACCGCCCTCCCTTCAGGCACAGAGGCATAACCAAGCAGCTGATCCGTGTACCGCAGAAAACCTAGAAATGCCAAGTAGGTAAACTAATACAAACACGCAATTAACTACAGCAGCAGCAGTGGTGGTACGACCGCTGCTGCTACGTTAGCTCTCTCTCGAAACCAGAAACCGCAGCTTCTTGCTCTTTGGACTAGCCACTGAATCCGAATTCGTCAACTTCATTTGTGTCCTCCCCGGCCTCGGGATTGGCCTCGACGCTATCAGATGCCTCCTTCATCGAGCATGCTTTTCCTGCCCCTAAGCTGGTGGCGGTGCAGCTAGCGGCGCAGCAGCAGTGAGCGTCCGGCGATTTAGGTCACGATTTTGGCCAATTTTTGGCCGATCAGTCCATTTTGAGCGCCAATCACAGTACGGCTAGGTCACAATTTTCACGGCTCACTATTGTGAAATGCCCCGTACGGGCGCGTGGAACAAAATTTATATTCTCGGGTGGGAAATGCCTCCGTCCATACTGGAAACCCCTATTGTTCGCATTCCTGTGGCCGCAGCAAGGGCATACTACGAGTAGAGAGTTTCGGAAAAAAAATAAAATGAAAACAAGTTTGACTAAGGGGTGACGTTGCTCAGGGGTTGTCGAAGTCTCGCCGCATAAAAGACGTTGACGGCAAAAAAAAACCCTGATCAATCTGCTTGCTCAGGGGGAAGGCTTCAAAAACGGCTCTTAACCCTGAGCAACAAACTGCAATCGATAATACTCAGGGAACAGAGCACAGGTGGTACAAGGGTGCCTACACCACCACAAAAGCGAACGCCGACTCGCCGCCAATGCGTAGGACGACAGGGCGCGCCATGCCCTCGAACCAGGAGCGGTTTCGTGACGCTGTGGCGGCGACAAAGAAGTGTTGTACGATATCAGCAGGCAGTGATATGTTGGTACTCGTATGAGTAGGGGAGAAACAAGTACCACAAGGAACCTCTCGTGCTGGGTCACGGCGAGAAGGATGGCCGGGGCGGACGCCCACTCGATGCCAAAGCGTAGAGCAATAGGGCGTGCCAGCTCCTCCAACCAGTCGTCGCTTGATTATACTGCTGTTGCGGCGAAGCAGCACAGCGGGTTCGATCTAGGCATTCAAGATGAGGAGGGGAGGAGGATGTTGTGTTCACGGCGCAACTTATTGCGAGCGGGCGCCGTTCGCACCTTTTTATTGCCAGCCGTAATGCACAACCCTGCTTGCTACCGTACGCCTATCAGAGCACACGTCACTTCTGAACTACGAACGCGCGATTTCTCCTGCAATATTGCTGTACACCGCCGACACACTGACTCCCAGGTATTGGCGGTAGTAGTCAAGCGAGCAAACTTAGTTCGGATTGAGCCGTTGATTCCAGCAATCTTCTGCTATCGGCTATTAGGGGATATCACATAAGATACATATCGAACGAGACACCCGCCACTAAATAAAGTGTACCAGGTACCAGGTACCAGTTACAACTGCCGTTTTGGTCGGTGTAAGAATGATATGGCACTTTTTTTGTTTCGCTCGTCCTATCTATTTTCTTCGCACTTTTACTTTCTCCTTCTCCCTCCCTAGTCGTAACCCAGATCCGGGGTCGCTTAGTAGGCTCTTCTCCCCCCTCCCCCCTACGGTACGCGCCTGGTTTTTTATCGCGAGAAGAATCCAGCACTTGCTTCCCTCGTCGACTCGCATCGGATTGTGCGTACCCACGCTATAAAGCGCTCTCGGCAGTTGGTGTGTCAGAAAAAAAAATCTCGATACCGAGATTCGAACCCCTGACTCCAACCTTAGTAGTCTTCGAGGGTAACCACTTGACCACCGGGGCGACCGGCATAATATGGTGGCGGCTTTTGGCAATATTTCTATCACTCACTATTACTGCTTGCTGCTGTTGGTTTTCATCGGCAATAGAAGGGGCAGACCACTCTTCGCGTCGGTTGTGTATACGTGGATGACTCTGTACAGGACGAAAGTAGAAGGCCACCCGACTACGAACTGTACACCTATAACTAGAGTATGTTCTGCGTCGAGTGTTTCAATGTTCGGCCGTACCATCAGCGTGAAACTCACTGTACATAGAGTCCACGAATAATATACGTCTGTTTGGCGTACGCTTGAGTGTAAATTTCATCGATATCGGTGTGAAGCTTACGTAGACTGGGCGTGGAGTCTACGGCACCAACCTGCAATTCCCAGACTTGCGTCGCCATTGCGCTCCGTCGTCTGGCCTTTTTCCGTAAGCCAAAATGGCAAGCTTTTCCGGCTTTTAAGAAGTATTGGATCTTACCTCTTACACGCACGCGCTACGGAAGTAAAGGTGTTACCGGGTAGATGTTACAAGCTCGGGCTCTGACGACGCAGGAAACAACCTACAGTAGACAAAATATGCCATCACATGCTATTTATAGCTCCAAACCCCACAGTAGTTGCATTCGGAACCCAGTTTGTGTGCTGCGATGACTCCAGCTGGGTGGTGTCATCTGCTTTGTTGCTGTGTTTTTGCTTGCTGCCAATATTATTTTTTTGGTTCGTTTTGGGTGCGGGGGCAACGATGACGTCATGGTCACCACTGTCGTCAGAAACAGTAGTGAGCAGGTGATAAAGCGTGTCGGAATTCTCCCACTACTTCAGTTGGTGCATTCGGAACCCAACATGGTTTCTTTATCCGACGTTGGTTGGGAGGTGTCATCTGCTTGCTGCTCGTAGTTGCTGCGTTACTGGTTTTTGCTTTGTTTTCATTTTTGTCGAGCCGTCTTGTTTCACTCAGTTTTTGTTGTTCCTGAGTACCTCCTCTCTCCTTCCTGCGTTCATTTTGCCCCCTTCTTTCCATTTTTATGTTTTCCATTTTGTTTTTTCTTCTATCAAGTTGACACATGCTACGATAGAGGTGAATGATATCATTGTTTTTCTGAGGCTCCTCTCTTGAGGAGCTCTAAACCCCACCCACAAACTGATTTTGAGTAAACTGAAAGTGCAACCCGATGAACAAACAAACCTAGACGGCCTACGTATGTTTACAAAAAAATCAGATTGAAAAACAAGAACGGCCTTCCGACGATTGTGGGTTAAGGAACCCCGTTTAGTGAGACACAAAAATGCCAAGAAGTGCTACCTCTATCGTAGCACGCAAGCGTCTCTTTTTGTTATTTTCATCCTTGCAGAAATAATGGTGTGCTGGCTTGCTATATTCCGCCCTCGCATTATTTGCAGTTGGCATTGCATGGCCAAATCACTACGCTGAATTTGCTATGTGTATTTTTGTCTTGTAGTTTATGACCACATAGCTCGTCTCTCTAGGAGCCATCGGCACGGACACTGCTTATTCTGGATGTAGATGGATGGGTGCAAATATCAGTTGTAATGTGCAGAACACACACGCATTGCGGAGTTGTTGAAGCAACAATGACGAATGACTCAGCTTCCGGCTAGAAAAATATATCATCCCCTTTATCTTCTTCGCACTATTAATAAAACTTTCTCCTTCTCCCTCCCTAGTCGCTAGTCAGATCCGGGGTCATTAAGCAGGTTCATTTTCTCCCCCCTCTCTACTACGTACGGTACGAGTCTCAAGTTTTATCGGGATAATAATTCAGCACTTTTTTCCCTCGCCGACCCGCGTCGAATTGTGCTTACACGCGCTATAAAGCGCTCTCGGTAGTTGGTGTCTCTAGATACAAAAATCTCGATACCGAGATTGGAACCGCTGACTCCAAGCTAAGTAGCATTCGAGGTTAACCACTTCACCACCGGGGCGACCGGTATAGATAGGAACAATCGACTCTCGCGCGTGTGTGATATAAGTATTATATGATATGATGCTGATGTGTGCAACGATTGATATACATGGATGTTCATAACCTGGTTCCAGATATCGGCGGTACTGCAATAATTCTAACTACCGTTAAGCGTGCCGCTGATGATGATGCCGGTTGATGTCGTTGGGTAGAAAAAACGGTACAAGGTGAAGACAGCACAACTTACGGGCGAAAAGCTGCATCCTCTAAATAGGGACAAACCGCTTCGAGTTGGAGTGTCCGAATAGTCAAGGAAATATACTCCCACCACTTTAACCAGTCACATATATACTATTTTGTTATAAAAATTATAAATAATACCTGGTGCACTACTACAGCTGTGAGATCAAGGATTTCGTCAAAATTCATATTTTTCAAGCTGTGTGTGATACTCCGATCGCGCGTGTTACGGGGTGTGTATGTCCTCGTGAAGGAGTATAATAGGTCGGCGACTTCCTTTAGTACTACTAGTTAGCACCAGCGTCAACAGTGTGATACGAAGACGTCGGTCTTCAGTTGTGATGGTATAAAATATTTATGACTGAAAATCCCGAAAAATATGAATGACTCGACGCTGGGCCTCCGCTGCAACTGAAGAAGGTCCTTCACCCCCCAGGCGTGAAGCTCCAACACCTCCAGATGGCCCTGCTGAGTAATTGTTGAAAACAAGATTGGAATCAAATATATTTCCGTCAGCTGAAAATATGATTATTATTAGCTCAAGAAGAAAGAGAGTCAGCAAAACAAATAACCGAAATCCAGCATGAGCCCAGATTCCTGTTTTATACAGTGTCCTGTTCTGTATTTGGCTAACCCTTCTTAACGTTGTCCAGCAAGTCTCCGGAATGGTTTTATCATTTTCAAGCTAGAAGCAATGAGACTCAGGGTCCTAACACATTTTGGCCACGTCAGTATAATTTGAAGAACACACACATCAGCACACAACAATTTCACTATCTACATCCAGCACCCAACCAGTTTCCGCGCCGATGCCTCCTCCCAGATAGAAGAGCTCTCTCTGTGGCGACAATCTACATCAAATGTATACACATCGCAAAAACAGCAAGGTGATTTGGCCATGCCGATGCGAAACACAATGCATATACGAAGGGGGATCATAAATAAGTTAGTCAGCGCACCAGACTACTTGCGAAGAATATAGGAAAGAGGAAGAAGAAAGCAGAAAAAACGAACAGTAAAGAAAGGCGGAAAGAACGAGCGTTACACAAGCGCAGATGGGTGGAAAGGTAAGTTTGAACGTGAGAAAACACACACACACACTGGGGGGGATGAGAGAAGAACCCAGGAAAAACGAAACCTTGAGAGAACGAACACGGCAAGATACAATCGAGAACTGAGCAAACAATTCAGCCAGCGAAAAAATAAATGAAACCTAACCCTAACCCTAAGGCGTCGGCGGCAGCGACCAAATACTTTGACGCCGAGGCCTAATCCCTTACCGTATATGACGCAAGATACCACCCTTCGCTTCAAGACCCATCACAGGAATCCACCCCCGGTGATACAAAAAGAAAATATAAAATATAAACGGTACGTAGGTTTATCAGCGGGGAACGCTAGACACCACCTCCCTGGGCCGATACGCCTTCCAAACAACAAAAAAAAACATCATCCCCGTGTGGTGAGATTGGGTTTCGACACTATTGCGAGGCAGTGGGGCACGTGGGATATAGGGAGAGTCACCGCAAGACGAGCGGGAGCGTTGAGCCGCCCCTCACAAGATGACGCCTCAACGCCCATCCATGTGCGGTAAGAACGACCGACGTACGTAGCAGGACTGTCACCTGACAAGACGTGGCTTCAGAGCTAGCCTAGGCACTGTAGAGCAGTAATCAGGGACTTGTGGTTTCAGAGCTTAAGCCTAGGCACAGTAGAACAGCGTATCGGGGACTTGTGGCTTCAGAACTAGCCTAGGCACTGTAGAGCAGTAATCAGGGACTCATGGCTTCAGAGCTAGCCTAGGCACAGTAGAACAACAGCGTATCAGGGACGTGTGGCTTCAGAGCTAGCCTAGGCACTGTAGAACAGTAAATCAAGGACTCATGG
>JAYJMJ010267902.1:0-13348 GCA_036873875.1 Laminaria ephemera | reverse complement strand
TCATGCCTATCGATACAATCTACAGTCAATCCTAACCATTCAAATAAAGGTGCATTCCACTCACTATCACGTTTTGCTAAGTAATCATTGACAGTAATTACATGTACACCTCTTCCCGCCAAAGCATTTAAGTATGCTGGTAATGTTGCTACCAACGTTTTACCTTCACCTGTAGTCATCTCAGAGATTTTACCCATATGTAAAACTACTCCACCAATCAACTGTACATCATAATGCACCATAGACCATGTTACTGGCACTCCTGCTGCATCCCAAGTATTTGCCCATGTAGCAATTTCTCCTTCTACCTCTACATTATCGTATCTAGCGGCTATTTCTTTATCGAAGTAGGTTGCTTTTACAGAAACGCTTTCGTTTTCCATAAAACGCTTCGCTGTTTCTTTCATAACAGCAAAAGCCTGAGGTAATATTTCCAAAAGAATTACTTCTAATTCTTTATTTCTCTGCTCTTCTAAATCTTCTAGACGGATATAAATGGCATCTTTTTCATGAATGCTTAATTCATCTTTTGATGCATCTGCTGTAGAAGCAGAAATTTTATCATCTATCTCTTTTAGCCCTACATTTATGGTATTTTTTAGCTCTATTGTTTTACCTCTCAACTCGTCATGCGAAATAGATGACAGTTTGGCAAACTCAGCATTTATTTTGTCTACATAAGGTCTGACCTCTTTTAAATCCCTATCGGATTTAGTGCCAAATACTTTACCTATGCTTTTTGATATAAAATCTAACATCCTTAACTACTTAAAAGTAAACAAAATACATGTTTACGGTTCTTTTCTACTAATACAATATTACTGAATTATCGTCTAATTATCCGTATTTTTTTACGCTATTCTTAACTAGGTTTACCCTATACAAGACGAATATATCATAGGTTCTATTCAATGATTATTCCAATTAAAAAAACAAGACATATTGACAGAATAAAAAAAGATGCTCTTAAACGAAGAAATCCCAAACTAATGTTTGGGATTTCAACGCTTCAATATAATAATTAACTATGTAACCAACTGCTAAATAAATAGCTATCAATCACTTGACTATACAAGTAAATACAAAATATAAAGTAAAAAGAATTTTATTTTTTTCGCTATAGGTGATAACTCACTTATAATACTTAAAGAGTTATATTACCTTCAAATACTTTTTCGGCAGGACCTATTAAATAAATATTAATAAATCCTTCTTCTGTGGCATCAAAAGATACAGACAGTTTCCCTCCTAACGCTTTTATATCTATAGGTGAATCCATCTCTTTATCTAAAAATGAAGCGATTGCACAAGCTACTACTCCTGTACCACAAGAAAGTGTTTCATCTTCTACTCCACGCTCAAATGTTCTTACAAAAATCTCATTTTTAGATAATTTCTCAACAAAGTTTACATTCGTTCCTGCGGGAGCAAAACGACTGCTATGTCTCACTTCTTTCCCAGATGATACAACAGGAAAATCATTCATATCTTGATCTGTAAACTCTACATAATGAGGAGAGCCTGTATTCATAAAATAATCATCTAGTGTAACTTCTATATCTTCTACATCTATCATATTTAAATGAACGAGGCCATCAGCTACTTTTGCTTTATGCTCTCCGTCTGTAGCTATAAAAAGACATTCATCACCTATCATACCTAGATCGTGCGCAAATTTCACCAATGCTCTACCGCCATTTCCACACATAGAGCTTTCTGCTCCATCTGCATTGAAATAAACCATTTCGAAATCATATTCTTTATGATCACAAAGTAACATCAACCCATCTGCACCTATCCCAAATCGTCTATCACATAATTTTGCAACTAACTTTTCGTCCTTTCTAGGAAATTCATTTTTTCTATCATCTATAATGACAAAATCGTTACCTGTACCTTGATATTTGTAGAAATGTAATTTCATATTTTATTAATGATTTAAAACAAAAAAGCCATTTCGAGTAATCGAAATGGCTTATATCTTATTAAAAGCAATTGATTACTTTCTTTGTTTCTCTTTAATCTTAGCCGTCTTGCCCATTCTACCTCTTAGATAGTATAGTCTAGCTCTTCTTACTTTACCTTCTCTCAATACTTCGATTTTATCGATACTTGGAGATGCTATATGAAAAATTCTTTCTACTGCTATACCCGCAGAAATTTTTCTTACTGTGAAAGTCTCGCCGTTTGAATTAGGGTTCTTTCTTTGAAGAACTGTTCCTTGAAACTGCTGAATACGCTCTTTGTTACCTTCTTTAATCTTAACGTGAACGTTTATTGTATCACCTGCTGCGAAATCAGACAAGGCTGCTTTCTTCTCACGGTAATCTGCTTTTAATATCTCTAAAACTTCGTTGCTCATAATTGTATCCTCTCAAATAAGGATTGCAAACTTACGACTATTTTTTAACTTTTCAATATTTGTTCTAAATATTTTAAATCTTTAAGCCGAATGTTTTTAATCCTCTTCTCCTTTCCATTTATTATATAGGTCTGGTCGCCTTGTTTTTGTTCTTAAAACAGCTTGCTCAAACCTCCATTCTTGAATATTTTTTTCGTGACCTGAAAGAAGTATTTCTGGCACTTTCATCCCATCAAATTCTTCTGGCCTTGTGTAAACAGGTGGTGCTAACAGATCGTCTTGAAAACTATCTGTAAGTGCTGAAGTTTCATCAGAAATAACCCCTGGAATCAATCGTAAGACACTATCTATTACCAATGCAGCTGCCAACTCCCCTCCTGTAAGAACAAAATCCCCTATAGAAACTTCCATAGTAACCCATTTATCTCTTATACGCTGATCTACTCCTTTGTAATGACCACAAATAATAATTAAATGCTTCTCTAATGAAAGGCTATTGGAAACCTTTTGATTTAACGTTTTACCATCTGGAGTCATGTAAATCACTACAGAATCTTTTTTTACAATCTCCTGAAGCAAACCGTCAAGAGGTTCACACCTCATAACCATACCGGCTCCTCCTCCATACGCATAATCATCTATCTTACCGTAGTTGCTTATGCCATGTTTACGCAAATCATGTAATGCAATAGACACCAACCCTTTTTCTTGAGCACGTTTGAGTATACTATGAGAAAAAGGACTTTCTAACAGACCTGGCTGACATGTAATGATATCTATTTCCATAATACTTACTTAAATTCTTTCGGTGTTTCTGCCATCTTTATCGAATCTTTAATTTCTTGTGTTCGTCGCATAAGTTGTTCTGCATTTTTTCCTTCAGGCCAATTATATATCCCAAATGCCAACATCCCTATTACAACGGGAACTATAATTAATAATCCTACGATTGGCTTTACATTCTTTAACCCCATTTAATCTGTATATTAAGTAATGTTACAAACTAGACTTTCGTCAATTTCTCCAGAAACAATTTAGTTACTAATCTTCTAAATATAAATCTACAAGACCACTAGGTAAATCTACTTTAAACAATTTCTCTTCATGAAACACACCTACAAAGAAATCATCATGCAATGGGATCAAAATTTCTTTTTCTCCATGCGTAACGACTACTATGGTCTGTGGACCAAGATCGACAAATTCTTTAACTGGCCCTAAAGCTCCTTTCTCTTTATCTTCTACTTGATACCCAATGACATCATGAAAATAAAAACGATCTTTAGGAAGCTTAGGAAGAAAATCTACCGGCAGAAACATCTTGATACCTTTTAATTCAGCGGCAAGATCTTTATCATTAATATCTTCAAAACTAATTAGATATTTTGCACCATCGAAATGTTGAATTTTAGAAATAAAATAAGGCACTAATCCTCCGTTTATCTCTAGAAATACAGCATCTATACTTTCGAATAATTCGGGCTCTTCAACATCAAAAAAGGCTTGAACGTTTCCGTCCAAGCCATGTGTTTTTACAAGATAACCGAATTCAAAACAGTCGCTCTTAAGCATCTGTTTATTCCGCAGCTTTTTCTTCAGCAGCAGGAGCTTCTTCTGTAGAAGCTTCTTCAGTTACCTCTTCTGCTGGAGCTTCCGCCTCAGCTTTAGCAGCTTCTTCTGCAGCTACGATAGCAGCAGCTTCAGCTTTAGCAGCATCTGCTAAATCTTGCTTGATTTTTACTCTTTCTTCTGCAGCGGCTTGAGCAGCAGCTTCATCAGCTTTAGCTTTAGCATCTAATACAGAAGTATTTTTCTTACCTTTTTCTTCTAACCAAACTGCAAATTTCTTATCTGCATCTTCTTGTGTTACTACTCCTTTGTTAACACCTACTTGTAAGTGTTTTTTCAAAAGAACACCTTCGTTAGAAAGTATAGTTCTAACAGCATCTGTAGGTATTGCACCTTTCATGTACCATGCTACAGAAGCATCAAAATCTAAAGAAACTTGATTCAATTCAATATTAGGATTGAATGTACCTATCTTCTCGATAAATCTACCATCTCTTTTTGCTCTTGCATCTGCAATAACAATACTGTAAACAGGTTTGTTTTTCTTACCACCTCTTTGTAATCTAATCTTTACAGCCATAACGCTTTACGTTTAGTGAAGGAACACGTCCTTCTATTTTTAATTTATAAGTCGGCAAAGGTAATATTTAAAAAACTAGTTTCCAACCCTTGAATAGGTTTATTGTTGAAACATTTACCTAGCCAAAGCCTTTTAATTTGACACAAATGCTTTACTACTATGATTAATGAACTAAAAGAAACAGTAGATATCTTGTATAATTTCATATCTACAAATAAGTTTAGCTTAGTTTTTGTTAAATTCATTGTTATGAAGTTATCCAAATCAATATTCTTCTTTTTAATCAGCCTTATCGCTATACAATCTACTTTAGGTCAATTTTACATTAGACACAATAATCTAGGCTACAGCCCAAGTGCGAATAAAACAATCATTATTCTATCTAATGAAAATTTAGAAGGTCAAGAATGGAAACTCAGCAACAAGTCCAATCTTACTGTTTTAAAAAACAACTTAGCACCTTCTTTAACAAGTGAAGGTTTACACACTCCATTTTTATATAATTATAGTGTAGACATTAGTGAGGCAAAAACAATAGGTGATTACACCTTCCAATTAAAGGATTCCTCTGTAAGTTTCAAAATAGACACTAATCTTTACAGCTTTATACCTTCGGACATCCTCAGGTATTTCAGAGTGCAACGTAGTGGATCTAAAGATGCGCTAGACCATAAAATATCGCATAAAGGAGATAAAAGAGCCATTATACACAGACGTGTTGGCGATAAAAATAGCGAATGGAAATTCACAGATGCTTTACCTAAAAAAATGGATATGCGTGGTGGCTGGTATGATGCTGGTGATTATATAAAATTTACATTAACTACTGCGTATAGTTCCTATCTGATGCTTAAGTCTTATGAATTAAACCCTAGTTTATTTCAGACTAAAAAATATTCTAAAACAGAATTAAATGATTTACTAGACGAGTCTGCTTGGGGACTAGATTTTTTACTTAAAACGTATCAAGATTCTACTGAGTTTATTATACAGGTTGCTGGCCATAGGGATCATCAGCAAGGGGATCGATTACCTGAATATGATGAGTTAAATGGTCAACGTGAATGCTACTCTGCTTTCTCTCCTACGCAGATGGGATATACGGCTGCGGCACTAGCTCTGGGAGCAACAATTTTTAAAGAGGTAGATTCTGTCAGAGCTAAGGCTTATGAACAATCTGCGATAAAAATATTTAGCCGTGCAAGAAATTTAAAAGATTGTTATTGGGTAAAACAAGGATGGGAAACATTTTATGCAGATAAGACACCATATGATAATTTACTCCTTGCTGCTATAGAACTTCATAAGTTAACCAACAGAGATTATTACCTACGTGATATTGATAATTTTAAAGAATTGAGTAAACAGGGATATTGGTCTTCATGGGCAAATTCAAATGTATTGGCAAACAGCCAAATACCTAATGAAAGCAGATATGCTAAATTAGACTTAGATTTTTTCAATGATATTTCTAAAGAAACGGGGAATATTTGGCAAGTACCTCATAAGTACACTTGGGGCAGTCTTTATTCTTTTTTAGGTGTAGGAAATTCTAGTTTACTGTATAACATAAATACAGACTCTAAGGATTATGACAAACACATATGGAATGTTCTGGATTACACTTTGGGCAAAAACAACTGGGGCACATCATTTGTTGCGTCAAAAGAAATACCTAATAGCGCACATAATATCTATACCCAAATCTACAAACTACAACCTAAGTTATATCCTACGGGTGCAATAGCTGAAGGCCCTGGAGACAGAGCTACGCATGAACAATTAAAACAATATTTTGCTATACCTAAGGATCATCCATCGGAGAAGTTAAATAGTAGTGGAGCGGTATTCTATGACCTAAACACCAACTTCCAGACTATGGAAACTACTATTGTAGGTCTGGCAGAAGGGTTGCTATTTTTTAGCTTGATTGATCGAATTGAGAAGCATTAAAAGCAAATTATAATAAGAAAATTTATTAGCGTCTCCTTTTACTATCCATATCACCTCCTCCCACGAAAAAAATGGTTAAAACGTACATTTTAATCATTTCGTATTCATAATTATCTTTATTCTACCTTTTATTTTTTTCATAAAATACCTGATACTTACCACCCGTTTAATAGGGGTAACTAAAAAAAACTCATGAAAAACACTTGGATAATTATTTTCACCCTACTAAACATCACCATAAACTATGGACAAGAAGAGACTTCATCAAAAGCATGGCAACCTTCTAACATTACATTTAGGCTTGGATCAGAAACGAGTTGGAATGGCTACACCGATAATGCATCAGGGTTCATTGACAGGTCTGGCGCTTCTACAAACCTCATAGACCCTTCCAAACCATGGTTCCCTTATTACAATTCTTCTGCATCAAATAATTTTATTGGGTTGGACTTAGAGTTTAAGCATCTTAATAAAAATTCAGAAAAATTAATCTCTGGTTTCAAAACACGATTTGGATTAAACTATAGCCACAAAACTATGGAAGGAATTAGTTATCAGGATTGGACAGTATTATCTAATGACACCTTTGTATCAAATACTACAGGTGATGAAATATACTCAGAGACATGGAATACCACAAATAGCTATGTTACATTTAATACTAAAGAAATTAGAGCAGATATTTCTGCCTTGATTCATACTAGTGAAAAACGTTCTATTTCCTTTTATACAGGATTTGGTGTTCAGATTGGCGGTGTAATTCAAAGCACAATCAATTTGGAAACATCAACCGAAGAAAACACCATCTACATTACTCCCTCAACAGATGAAACAACTGGCTTTAATGATGAATTCAACACTTTTCCCTCCACTAGTTTTAAACCAAGCGAAACACTTACCGAAAAAGGAAAAACATACCTGTTGGCAGGAGCTTATATCCCATTAGGGTTCAATATTCAACTCTCAAAAAAAGATAATTTCCTTAAGCACTTCTCTTTAAATTCAGAAGTTAGGTTAGGCATAAACACAGGAAATGGAAGAAGCTACTTTACAGCAAATACAACAGGAGGACTAAGAGTTAATTTATAAATACTAGTCCACCCTAAATATATTTTTATGCATAAAGACTTTTAACAGCTATTCATAAAAGAAAACACATCACTTAGTATTAAAGGATGTATTTTCTTTTTCTTTTTCTTTTTCGTTTTCGTTTTCGTTTTCAATTAATAATCTAAAGAAGAAAGATGATTCACTAAGTCATTCCTGCCACTCACTAAGTCTAGTTTCCAGTAAATAATAATCGGAAGTAGTTTTAAGAAAAAAAGCTATTTCCATGAAAAAATCACTTATAGTTCTACTTTCCATTTTCGCTCATTTTATTTTTGCTGATACAGAAATTAAGACTGAAATAACATCTGTTACTGTTTCATTAAGCGGAGCTCAGGTTTTTAGAGAAGGTTCTATTTTTTACCCAAAAGGGATAAGTAAAATATTAATAGATAATGTATCTCCAGACATTAGAGATCAAGGGATACAAGCTACCAGTTCTGGCAATTACAGAATTATGGATGTAAAACATAAAGTAAAGTATCCAGAACCTCTAAAAACAACACCTACGATAATGCCTGAACGAATAGAAAAAGAGATCACACTTCTTCGTGATTCTATCTTCTATGCCACCCTTCAAAAAGAAAATTTGGCGATGAAGGTGCAGACAATAAGGAAACAAAAGGAGATCATAAATAATAATCGATTAACGAAAGGAACTGGCAGAAGTGACACACTACCTGTATTAAAAGATTTAGTGGAATACTACCAAGAAAAGCTATTCAGACTTGAAGATGACTTAATGGATTTCAACATGAAATACAGAAGGCTTACTCAACAAATAACTAAAATGAATAACCGTCTTCTAGCACTCAATAATTTCAGCAAAAACACTAATCAACCTATTATTCCTTCAGAAATTATTCATCAGATAGAGGTAACTATTTATGCTACACAGGCTGGCAGTTCTACTATAGAGGCAAACTACTTGGTAAATAATGCTGGATGGTATCCTGCATATGATTTACGTGTAGATGACATCAATCAACCACTAGACTTTACCTATAAAGCTTATGTATTTCAAAACACAAAAGAAAACTGGGATCATGTAAATCTCTCGCTCATCACTTATGATAGGAGAATTAGCAATGAAAAACCAGAATCAAGTGCTTGGATTGTTGATTATTATAAAGAATCAATAACTACTCATTCATGGAATAAACAATTATCTCTCTCCAATATGCAAATGCCTACAGATAAAAAAAGCTCCTTAGAGGAAGTGGTAGATTATGATGAGAAAGAAATAAATGATGATATAAGGTTTGACTCTGTTTTCAATACCAACATTAGTCAATCATTGTCTAATGTCACTTTTGACATCAGACTCCCCTATTCTATTAAAAGCGATGGAAAGGAAACATTAATTATTATTGATGATCAAGAATTAAAAGCCAACTACAAACATTATATCATTCCTAAACTAGATACTAAAGCTTACCTACAAGCTTCTGTTCCAGAATGGGAAACACTCAATTTATTAGCTGGAAACACCAATCTCTATTTCAACAAAAGCTATCTGGGTAGTACTTTATTAAACCCTACTACTCTAGACGATACATTGGCAATAAATCTGGGAGTAGATAGAGCTATTGTGTGCACCAGAAAAAAAGTGAAGAACACAGATAAATGCAGAACGATAGGCACTAAAAGAACTCAACAGATAACAATAGAGATTGTGATTAAAAACAATAAAAACACAGAGGTAGATATAGAAATAGAAGATCAGGCACCGATTACCAACAATGAAAAAATAGAAATAACAATAGATGACAAGGGGAAAGGAGACTTAAATACTAAAAACGGAAAGTTAACTTGGGACATTAAGCTAAAACCGCAAGAGAAAAGAATCATTGAATTTACCTATACCCTAAAATATGATAGGCATGAGAAGATAATCTAAAATTTATAGGCTGTAAATATCCCTTTATTTACAGCCTTAATTCATTTAAACTTTAGGAGTAAAATTCTTTATCGACTGATTTACAAGTATTTTTTCTGGCATCATTTTCATCATCCAAATCAAGAGTTTTTTCAAAATACCTGATGGCATATTGACAAATTGCCCTAGACTCCAAGATTTGTTTATATAGCTATCTACATGATCCTTTCTTATCAGTTGATAATTACGAAAGGCTTCTTCATAATTATTCTCATATAATTGTTTGGCAATACAATAAGCACTTTCTATTGATTGATTACCTCCTTGTCCCAAATTCGGAGTCATAGCATGACCGGCATCTCCTACCAGCACTACTTTATTTATATACCATTTATCTAAAGGTTTAAAATCCGTCAACTCATGGCAAAGCCAATCTTCTTCCTTAGATTCTTCTACAATAGATCCTATATCAAAAGCATAGTCCCTCACCTTTTCTATCAAATACTTCTTTATCAATTCGTCTCCACTATCGGATTTATTCTCCATAGCTGTGATAAACATGTATACTTGAGAATCTGATACTGGCGCATGACCTACACGAGTCCTATTTTTGACATCCCACATCTCATAAAAACAACCTTTATATTTCTCATCGACTTGACAATTGACTATAGCACGCCAACACGTTTGTCCAGAAAAACGAGGTTTTATTTCCGAAAAATTTACAGATCTTACTTCCGATCCTACCCCATCTGTAGCAATGATAATGTTCCCGTCTATAGTTGTTCCATCTTTGAACCGAACGTGTACATTATCATCGACTTCTGTATGCGATTCGTAAGCTTTATTAAATATTATTGGTTGATTTAAATAGCTAGCCAATAGTTCTATCAATACTTTGCGATGTATAGTCACATGGCGATACCCCAAAGCTTGTTCAACCTTATCCATATCTATCATAGAAATAGGATCTCCCAAATGATTGGTTACACCAAATCGATCAACCATTCTACCATTTGCTTTTATATCTTCTAACAATCGTTTATCTATCTGTTCTAATATTTTCAAAGCATTGGGAGCTAACCAAATCCCTGCTCCATAGGCATTAAGAGACTTATAACTTTCGACTAATTCGAAATCAATACCCATTTTCTGTAACGAGAGCGCTGTTGTAATTCCTGCAATACCTGCTCCTACTATTATTGCTTTCATATCTTAACCATTTTTGATTTTACCAATGCCCCAACAAAAAGTACGAGAGCTGTTAACAAAAAACCGTTTGCCAAGGCATGAAAATAAATTAAGGATATTAATGATATCAAAATTAAATTGGACAACTGAAACAACTCCCATTTCATAGAATGATTACCTCTAGTCATTAACATAACTACTCCTGTATAAATCAATAATAAACCAGTCATCCAACTAAAACCTATATGAAATTCTAATAAATTATGTGTTCCAAATAATTCCATAGTAAAGTTTCTCATTTGAGCAACTATAGGAGACTCTTTGGTAAAATAAAAGCTTACCTGTGAGGCTTGATGTATGAAGCCAAGTACAATAATTAATATGGATGATGCTGTTTTCATAACGATTACATTTGATTTAGCACAAACGTACTAAATATCGAACATAAATTAGCACAGTCGTACTATTTTTTTCTTGACACATGAAATGATTACCTTTACAAACTTGAAAACAAAGACAAAAATCTTACAAACTGCACTAGACTTATTCAACAAAAATGGGGTTGGAGAAATTTCTATGAGAGACATTGCTGAGGCTTGTAAAATGAGTGTCGGAAATTTAACTTATCATTATAAGAAAAAGGATGATTTAATTTATTCTCTATTTCTTGAATTGGTTAAGGAAATGAATGATAAGTTCAATGAACAGTTGGCTCTAGAACAGGCATCGGTACAAAATTTATATCATACAACTATCGAAACAAACCGTACTTTACTTAAGTACAAATTCTGTATGATAGATTTTGTACATCTGATGAAAGAGATACCTAGAATACAAAAATCTTTTTCGGAGTTAATGGAAGTCCGCAAAATACAATTCGAAAAACTGTTTCAAACCGCTATAGATACAGGAGTATTAAAAGAAGAAGAATTCCCTAATCAGCACCAATTGTTTACTGCGTCTTTGGGAGTATATGGAGACTTCTGGATTTCTAGTGCCGAAATTTTATTCCAAGGAACGGAAGAGGAAGCGTTACAACAATACACTATTATTTTCTTAAACATGTTTTACCCTTATTTTACGGAGTCAGCAAAGAAAGAGTTCTTAACTCTGACCTCATAAATCAAAAGACAATTCTTAAAAATAAAAACCTCTAAATCTAGCTCCATCTACCCTATTTATTTCCAACGCTGGGAATGGCACTTTTAAAACATTAATTGTTCTAAACAACTTGGCTACCCATTTCTTTTTAGTAGGTATCTGAGAAAAATCGACATCTAATGAAAACACATATTGTCTGTACCTCTCTAAATGTGGAAATGACTGCCCCATATATGTTGTAGGGTTTTCGAATTCTTTAATAATCCCATTCCCACTATACCCTACAGCAAAATTTAACCATGCTGGCACTTTGTCTACTCCTGTAATTCCTTTGATACTAAAAGATAGCCAATAGGTGTGCGCATTATAATCTAGAAAAAAATTCTCTATTGCGGTCTCTCCTAATACGCTATGATAATCTGGATATATACTTGGTGAATACGAAAACTTCATCAGCATCAATTGCCTATTGAAAAATGCTTCTTGGGCAGTAAATACAACAGAACCTGCGGCATTTGCCACCATATCTCCCCAAGAAAATCCCCAGTCGGCATATAAACAATTGGTGTTTGGAATAACAACCCTACAGGCCCTCCGTAAATCAACGCTTTTTTCTTACTTACGCCTGCCCATCTAAGCGCATTATATGCCGCAGCAGATTCTTTGTATGCACTAAAGGCATGACCTGCTTTATCTATCTGGAGATAACCTTTTCCATCTTTATAAAAATGAAAAGGCGCTCTTTCGGAATCTTTGTACCATATAAAACTTAAAAAAGATAATCCTGCGGCATAAGAAGCCATCTCTGTAACACCTACAGAAACCAATCTCTTTTTTATTAATGTATCTGGATAAAACTGATCAAAGTTCGTCTGTGCTTTAACAAGCACAATCTGAAATAATAACGCTGTTAAAAGTATCGTTTTTATAATCTTCATCTGGTTAAATATTATCTGCTTGAAATATTTTATTTTAATCTGGTATTTTAAAATATTGACCATCGTCTAAACTTATTGATTCCATACCAAACCAAATCAAAGAATAACAAGTCACAAAAGATAGAATAATATAAACAAACATAACCCGAACAATTCTAATTTCCATTCTTTCAGATCTATGATCATGAATTATTACACATGAATCAACATAATTACTTAAAAACTTAAACCATGACAAAAAATATACTGAGAAAACTAACAGAACTGTTGTTCCTATTGATATTAAAAGTGTCATTGACATAACTACGTTAAATAACCAATCATCCAATAAAAAGTAGGACATTAAAATTATTAATGAGGTCAAATTTAACAGAGGTAAGATCAATACTAAAAGCATGATTGAAAAACTATCCAAATCTCTTGCTTTTGCCCTTTCTAAAAACAAATAAACGCTATAAATCACAAACTTGAATGAAATCATTTTACGTAATAAAGAAACAATTTATTAAAGGTATCACTTTTATAATTTTCATATGGTTAAGCTATTGCACTAAATATTTATCAAATAACAACAAAACAGCTATTATATACCATTGTCATCCGACAAAAATAAGTTTTCGATAAAAAAGTATGTTTATAAACTAGAATCAATGATTATTTCATTTTCT
>JAYJMJ010267894.1:0-13348 GCA_036873875.1 Laminaria ephemera | reverse complement strand
CCCGCCCTCCTGACCCTAACCCACATTGTCCCAACCTTTGCTTCTATTATCGCGTTTCCCGTCGTGTTGTCCCGGTTGGTGGGTGGGTGATGTGTCTTTGAATTATCTCCATCGAACGTGCTTCTCCGCTCTATCGGCATTGGTCATTGGTCAATCGGCATTGGTCATTGGTCAATCGGCATTGGTCATTGGCCAATCGGCATTGGTCTTTGACCAATCAGGAAGGAGAGACGTCGACCAAGGGCGAATTCGTCACCAGCTCGGGTTTGGCCGCGAGCAGGCAGCTGCACGAGTCCGGTGAGGAAACTCGTGCGTCGTTGTTGTCCGAGATGACTCTTGCGAGTTTCGTCGAGGTGACCACGTCTGGACTGTTTGCTTCCCTTTTGTCATTGAGCTTGCAGGGTGCCCGTCCAAAAACGCGCGCATGTCGTAGAATTTGCGCGTGGTATTTCGTGGTTGGAGTTGCTATCCTCGAACCCTTCATCGTTCGCAGTCCCTCGTTCGAACCACTCGAATGGAGGTTGCTTGTGGGCACGGGCTACCGAGCGGAAACCGCACCGACGTTTATAGCTACAGCGTGGTTCAGCACGGTTCAAAGGGCTATACGAAAAAAAAAAAGAACGAGAGAGATAGCGATACGTGCATATAAATAACTGGATTGATGCCGTTCTTGCCAGCACAAATTGCCAGGAAACCACACGCGGTGCGCTATCTCAAGAGACGAAACGTCGAAGAAAACCACGAGGGAAACTCTGATCACGAAATATGCGCTTTCGTCGTCTTTTTGCCTTTCCGCCGTATCCTCTTTTTCCAACTCATGCTCCGGGCCAAGATGACACCAATGATACCAGTGAACCAGCTCAATCACCAACCAGCGCACCCGTTGGTTGCGAAGAGCCTTCGGATAGCCCACTCACCACGGCATCGAGTATCCCGTCGGTGAGTCGATCGCAAGGGCCCCGTGGCGAGGCGCGTGGGGTACGTTATGCCATCGTCGAACCGTAAGAGCACGGGCACGGTAGGGGGAGCTCATTGACGACCCTAGTTTGGCGGCCAAGGCTTTCTCGCGCGAGTAGCTACCACGTTTCGTGATATACGCTGCCCCGCAGAGTGGTTTCTTACGCGCCGCCGACAAAAAAATACGTCGAAAATGTCCGTTTTTGAGCGGAGTACACGGCCGCTTGTGCTAGTGATACTTAACTAAACCCGGTGATGAACGCTACGGTAGAAGTGCACTATTTGTTTTCTTCTGAGGCTTCTCTCACTTGAGGAGCTCTGTACCTCTCCCCCAAAAAAACGGATTTGGGGAAATCAAGAAAAGTGCAACTCGACGAACAACCCCATGGCCTTTTTTCAGGTATTTCAACGAAAATTAATTCCAAAAAAAAAATAACACGAATACACCGACGATTTTGTTTGGTTAAGGAGCCCCGTCATTTTCTGAAGCCGTTTTCGGCCAAAACGTACTACCTCTATCGTACTGCGCGTCTGGTGGTAAAGATGCCCTCTCCCCGCTACCGTAGCTGGGGCCTATAAAAAAACATTTAGTCTCAGCGGTTGAAAATTTATGAAGTATTTTTGTTCGTCCGAATACGCATTGAACCCTAGAGCCGTCCACTGCTTCTTGTCTTGCCCGTCTCTCTTCGACACCCTTTCTTGTCCACCGTTCTTGCCTTGCCCATTTTCCCTCCAATGTACTTCCTTGCCTAGGTCCAACGCCCTGGAAGCATCGTTGCTGCAGTGACATCTGTCCTCATCTTAGTCGGCGTCTTGGTTATACCCCTCGGGAGCCTGGTCAAGAAAGATCAAGACGTCGGGTCGAAGCCGGCCGACGGCTACCTTGGGGGTGTGGGCCTGGTGCGTTTGCCATCTCTTATGTTGCGGGTTAGGTGCCCCTCGCTAGTTGTGTTGCCGCTTTGGTGAGCGTATGCAGAAACACGGATACTACTGTGGATATATGGAGAAGTGACGGCGTAAATTGCGCAGGGACGATCATGAGGGTAGGGGTAGCATACATGATCGCCAAAGCCGTAAGCCACCTCCTTCTGTAGCGGTTCTAAAAGTCCATGAACTACCACTCCGGACGGAAATGTAACAACCGCTTGGTTGTTCAGATGATAAAATCAACGGTCCTTACGGTTACGTCCAGATTGGAGCGATTCAAGTGCGGCGAAGTGATGGCCTCGTTTAAGCAGAGTCGATCGTTCGGAAGGCACGATCACATCTGACACTTGACTGAACACAGCCATCACCCTCTTCGCGCATTCCGCAACTACATCCCACCGTTCTTCTCCTATACCTCCAAAGGGTGGCGCGTTGGCATCCGGCCCCGAAGGCCGCGCCGAAGACACTTGGAGCCATGTGAGCAACCGCAGACCATCGGCGACATTAGCCATCGTGCTTATGACACAGCTTCAGTTCCTGGCGACGTTATCGTTCGTTGACTACCCACCCCTAGGGAACTGTTTACTCATCGACTTCCTGCAAGGCCTAAGGTGGGAATTGCGGTGTCGACGGCTCGGAATGCGGAAATTGCGGTGTCGAGGCTTAATTCTTTTAGTGGCCTGTTTGTATTCACCAGAATCGTGACAAGCGCGACATTTTTCAACCGTCCATGTACGAAGGGCGCGCAGCAGTATCACTATTAGAGAGCATGGACTGCTGCTGCCGTAGGGGTGGGCATCTTTACTTGGTTTTTGTTTTTGGCCGTCCGGAGCCACTCGGAAGAGTGACTGCCCTCTTTGTTTGCGGTCTTCCAGCTTTTTTGCTTTTTGCTTTTGCGATATGCGCTACCTTGGGGATTCTTGTCACTTGCGCTGCGCCAAGAAAACAAAAACACCTGTTTGGAGAGAAATGTACGATTTCACTCGCCCGAGTGGCCTAAACGCGGCCGTGAAAATGGGGGTAGCCCCCCCCCACCGTGGGACCAGTCCATGCTAAGTTATCGGCATACTGCTGTCCCGCGTGTCGTGCAGCCCCTCACGTTGCGCTTCACACACGCATCTCACCCAAGAAGCACGGGCTGAGTAATGGGGGACGGGTGTTATGATAGATATTGCAGTTTTTGGCAATTTTGTTTCTGGATGACGGGACTCCTTAACCCCACAAATCGTCGGAACGTTGTTCCTTGTTTTTTTTGCAATATTTTTGTTGTTGTTTGTATGTATACCTAGGCTACGGAATGGTTCATCGGGTATTATAGCTCTTTTAGTTTTCCCCAAAAAATCATTTTTTGGGAGGGGTGTAGACCTCAAGTGAGGAGCCTCAGAAACAAGATCGTGCGCCTTTATCGCAGCATCTGTCGGGGCAGATGCTTTGTTCGTCACGTTCGTCTTATCTTAAGTCAAAAAGGAGTTTAACCCTCTTTGCACCCCACTCGGAAACCGCGAAAAAATAAATCAACTACGACCATGCCAAAAAGAGCCCGGACTCTTTGGCCCCACCACAGCAGACAGTCCATCACTTTTCGAAGCTTTGGTGTGGTAAACGGGGCATTCAAGGTCCCACCCAAAGAGCACGCCTCTAAAACCAAGTAACACCACGTAAATTTGGGCCCATTTCATGGACCCTATAGCGTTTTAGTGCTAAGAGGGTTAACGTAGGAATTGCGGTGTCGTGGTCAAATGTGGGAAATACGGTTTCGACGCCTAAGGTGGGACTTGCGGTGTAGAGTGGGACTTGCGGTGTAGAGTGGGACTTTCGGTGTAGAGTCGGACTTTCGGTGTAGAGTGGGACTTGCGGTGTAGAGTGGGACTTGCGGTGTAGAGTGGGACCTGCGGTGTAGAGTTCGACTTGTGGTGTAGAGTTCGACTTGTGGTGTAGAGTTCGACTAGGGTGGGCATTGCGGTGTAGAGGCGTAAGGCTGGGATTGCGGTGTTGACGCCTAACGTGGGAAATTGCGGGGGTGTCAGTTTGAGCCGCATATCAAAGCGGAAGAGAGGGTCCTTGCAAGCACAGCACGGACACAGATATTATAGAGCAGACCGCGCCGAAAATATCGTTGTTCGGGGTGAAACAGCTACATTTGGCTCTCTTTTTTATTGCGTAAATCACCGACATAAGAACCTAATCGTTCTTATTAGATTTGAACAAACTTGCGCTCCGTAAACGCGTTTCCTGGTGTTTCTGCTTCTGCACAGTGATTGAAAGGTCAGTTCACGGAAGCTATAGATAAGTCATATTGATAGTGCTTTTGAAGGGGTCACGTTACGGCATAGTTCAGTGCGTGTGGTGTATAGCGTATTGTTCCAACCGGACTAACCTTAACCCTAGCCATTTTCATCACCCACCCGCTGTACCAACTGCCCTTTATCCCCGCGTCTGGAGAAGGTGGGTCAATCTAAGCTTCTCAAGCAACGTACTCGGAATTATCGAGTCGGACGCGAGCTGGAGTTGCACGAGCGAGGAAGGAATCTTAATGTTCGCCAACAACACTGTGCTTGTTGGAGGCATTCTGCTGAGCATCTTTGTCCTCCACGTGGTGTGGGTGTCGGGGATGGAAGCGTACTGGTTGACCAGGGTAAGTCCGTCCTCTTCCCCGTTGTGACGCGATTGCACGATAGGGATGTCCCTATTTTTTTCTAAGGCTTCTCGCTTAAGGAGCTCTATAAGCTCTTATGCTTTACCCCCCCCCCCAAAAAAAAAACCTTTTGAGACAAAACGAAAGGGTAACCCGCCGATAAACAACCCCATGGCCTAGACATACAACGAATGCATTGCAAGACACCAATCGTATTCCAAAGGTATTGGGCAGGTTCCTCTGACGAGGAGCCGCGTCAACCAGCAACAATTCGGCCGAAAAAGTGCCACCACTATTTCTAGCACGCGTGGAACACGGTCGTCTATGCTCCATTTTCGAACTTACTAGGATTGGTCGAGACGTGTGCTATGAGATGAGGGGTAGCACTGTTGGGCCAGCCTATTTCTGACCGGCGGAACTCCTTAACTAAGGAACTAACTGCCCAATGGATGCATGCTAGGTTAGAGGAAGTCCGTTTTTTTTTTCTGGGGGGGGCTCGTCACTTGAGGAGCTTTAGACCTCTTCCAAAAACTAATTTTGGGGAACAATAAAAAAACTGTTATCCGAGGAACAACCCCATATGGCCTATAGGCAATACAACGAAAATGGTTGTTGTACAAAAGAACGAAATTCCGACTACTTTGGGTTAAGGAGCCCCGTCGCCCAGAAACCGTTTCAGACAAAAAAGGGCTACCTCTACCATAGCGCGCGTCAATACCGTTGGAATCCCATTCGTGATTCTACGATTCTATTCATTGATTCTATTAATTGTATGCGACCCATGCCACGGTATCGGTGCCACCATTTTTTTTTCTCAGGCTCCTCACTTGAGGAGCCTCTATCCTCCTTCCCAAAAAACTGATTTGGGGAAAAAATATAAAGTACTACCCAATGAACAATCGGATGACCACCCAGGTATACATATAAAATTATTGCAAAACAAAAAAAAGAACGAGATTCGGACGATTTTTGGGTTAAGGAGCCCCGTCGGTCAGAAACAAAAAAGACGAAAAGTGCTACCTTTATCGCAGCACGCGTCATGCCCAGGCCATGGGGTTGTTCGTTGTTTTTCTCATATGTCAGGTCAGGTTTTGGGCGAGACATCGCGCTCCTCAAGCGAGGAGCCTCATAATGTGTTCGGTGTTACCCCTCCTGTAGCTCGCACCCTAGCGTCCCTTTATGCCGTTGTGTTCTTCGTGGATGGAAGTAACCAGCAGTAGTACATGCCGGCATTCATCAAGTTGTCTAATATGATTTGCGTTCGCCGTTTTGTTCTTCTTGGGTCAAAGTAATCAGCAGGACATTCCGGCACTCATTGGGTTGTCTTATGATTTGAGTTCGTAGACCGCGGCGGCGGGTAGGCCGACACGACGTGTCTGGAAATCTTGCGTCGACCCGGCGGCGATTGAGGGCTCGGACCAAGGCTATATATACCGTAGGGGGGTTACTTGTAGGGGCTCGCGCGAATTACTGCCCCATCCCTTTGTAATCTTAACCTTTTGTACTTTTCGGTTTCGCAACATGCGCCGCCGCCATGGATTCATTTGTTACGCCGCTCCAACGAAATGTACATTTGTGTTCGATTTTCGGCGAGATATAGAACCACTCGCGAGAGTGAACTAGTCTCAGCAGTGAAAATGAGAGTACCCCCCCCCCCGCCCCCTAACGTAGCCTTCATCCTCTGAAGAGGGACCGGTCCCCCGAACGGTCCGCAACCATGCAGTAGGCTCTGTAGACCGTGTTGCACACGTGCTGTTCTCCGTCGGGCCGCTGAATGAGCTTCGAGAAGGGCTACCTCTATTAGCATAGACAATGGGCTATAACATCCGTACGTATCTAGTTGGTGTGCAGTTGGTTCGCTCGACAACGACAGTCTCGCCTTCTTCTTTGCCCAGAATACGCTATCTAATCTTAATCGCCGTCACCCGCCGCGTGTTCATGATGCTACACGACGATCTCTCTAGGAGCGCGCCAAGCGCAACCTGACTGCCGCTCGCCATCGTGCCGTACCCATCGCCGAGCTGTGGGCGCTATTCAGAGGCGGGGCCGCAGCGCAGAGGACGTCACCAGGGCTTGACGGGTCAAACGGGGGGAAAGTGTCCGCCGTACAGTCTCCTTACAACTGCAAGCCTTTCACCGGGGACACTGAGAGCGACGACGAAGAGGGAGGGTGGGGTGGTTCGACATCCTGCCGCAGCAAGGAGGGACGTTTGACTCCTTTGGGGGCGTGTCGACAGCAGTCACTGTCGGCGTGTCTCTACTTCCCCCACCTTGAGCTGATGTTTCTGCTCTTCGCTTTTGAGGGAGCCGTTGCGTCACAGGCTCGGGCCATTGGGGACGGATTTGGCTGTAGTCGGGTCGTGTTCTGCCTGGCATTGGCCTCGCTGGTAAGCCCGTCCATATTTTTATTTGACCCATAGAAAACGAGAACAAGTCCGTGTACGGGACGCCCATCCTGCTTTCAGCTGGATCGATGAACGTTCATGCAATGACTATCAACGACCAAAACACAACTTGGCATGAACCGTGTCATGGTGCAGTTGATACCTTCTTGTTTTTGGGTTCATAACATGAAGATCTCTGTACCTTACCCAAAACCCCCAGTTTTGAGAATTACTGAATTATGTTAGGCGCAAACCGATAACACCCCCCAAATCCTCAGGGGTTAGGCATCTAACAAACACGATTGCACAAAGATGACACACAAAACGTATTGGGTAGTTCTTAGGTTGGGGAACCTCGCCAGCCTGAAACGTTGGACCCACATGTACCCTCTTCTACCAGGGCCCGGTTCTCATGATAAGACCTCCTCTCTCCTCTTTCCTCTTCTCTGTCTGGTGTTTGACCGCACATGACCGCACAATGTTCTTGGCGCATAATACCTGTGTCGCCCATGTCAAGGTGCTCTTCCCTAAGATCGAACAATCTCCTGTTCCCTGTCTTGTGTTCAACCACCAACTGTTTTCATGGCGCATGCATATCTGCGTCGGCCGTGTTTAAGTTCATATTTCCTGTGCTCATGGCCCTGATCATTCTACGCACCATCTACCTGCGGGTCTGCCCCAACGAATATATCGTATTCAACGACTACGGCCTAGTTCTTACGATTGGTGAATCCACCCTCCACCCTCCTCTCTCCTCTCTTCTTTCCGCTGCCTTGTGCGTTTGACCGCCACATATTCATGGCGTATATCTGTACCGTTCGTATCAAGCTACTCTTCCCTGTGCTCATGACCCTGGGCATTCTACGCACCATCTACCTGCGGGTCTGCCCCAACGAGTACATCGTCTTCAACGACTACGGCGATGATGGCGTCAATCACGATGTAGCACCTGTCGGCGGCAGGCGCAACTTCGTTTCCAAGCTGATAAGCAGTTGGTCCGTAGATCACAAGCTGCTCGCTTGGGCGGACAAGGGGCGGTGGAGGACCGGCCAAGCGCAGAATCTGAAGGCTAGGCAGGAGGGTGATCGCTTCCGGAAAGGCTTTGAGCCCGTGTTCGTGGACTTCACAAAACACGGGACGTTGTTCGTCGTCCTCTTCTTGGTTGCGGTGAGTTGGCGGTAGATGCGTGCTACCTGGTACGATAGAAGTATGTCGGTTGAACCCTCTCTCAGCGTTGACAGGGCTTACAAGGTGTTGGATACGGGACGAAATTGACTCCCAGATGATCACACATGATGTATATATTATCGAACCATCGAGTCACCGAGCCATACAGTGAGGCACGGGACACAGCAAGTTTCCCGCCACTCGTTCTCCCGCAGGAGCACATTCATATCCCCAGTACAATGATCCCTCATCGAGTATGGAACTTCCTAATCTCCGGCGGAACATCTCCGTCGTGAACCAGAGGACAACCAACAGGGTACAGTACCTCTTTTTGGCTAAAACGTTTTTCGGAATGATGGGGCTCCTTAACCCCAATATCGTCGGAATGCCATTTTTGTTTTTGCTGTATACCTAGACCATGGGATCGTTCATCGGGTGGACACATGCTACAATAGAGGTGCACCAGTTTCTTTTTTCTGAGGCTCCTCACTTGAGGAGCGCTGAACTTCGCCCACAAAACTGTTTTTTTTTTAGTAAGCTGAAAGTGCAACCCGATGAACAAAAACCCATTACCTACGTCTGCATAAACGTCAGATTGCATGCAAAACAAGAACGGCATTCCGACGATTTTGAGGTTAAGGAGCCCCGTCATATTCAGAAACAAAAAAAAAAGAAAAGTGCTACCTCTATCGTACTACGCGACGCCTGCCACGATAGAGGTAATACTTTTTGACTGAAACGATTTCTGAATGCCCAGGCCGCTTAAAAACCCCAAACTCGTCGGAACTTCGATCTTGTTTTGCCATTTTGTTTCGTTGTATACCTAGGCCCATGGGAGTGTTGTTCGGATAGCACTTTTTGGTTTTCGTCAAAAATCAGTTTTTTTGGGAGAGGTAATAGAGCTCCTTAAGTGAGGGGCCCCGGAAAAGAATTGGTGTACCTCTGCCGTAGCGTGCGTCACGCGTCACAAAAAACAACGCATGCTGTGGTAGAGGTGCACCGTTTTTTTTCTGAGGCTCCTCCTCACTTGAGGAGCTCTATACAAGTACCTCAACCAAAAGCTTGTTTTAAGAAGAAACAAAAAAGTGCAACCCGACGACACAAATCCATGGCCTAGTAGGTACAAAAAAGGTTCATATTGCAAAACAAGAATGACATTCCGACGGATTTGGGTTATATAAGGGGCCCCGTCATTCAGAAATAAAAAACGCCAAAAAAAAAGTGTCGCATCTATCGTAGCACGCGTCGGGTGGCACTTTTAAAGTTTTTCTCAAGTTTTATGTTTCGGGTGGAGGTATATAGCTCAGGTGAGGAAATAAAGAAACATCAGGCGCACCTTTACCTTGGCAGGCGTCGGTAGCAAACAGGGTGTTTGCGATTTCAAAACTCTTTTGGTTTGGATAAAAAATGTAAAGCTTGTGTTGAAACCGACGAATTTCATACCCCATGGCCAACCAAACCCACGAAAGAATTAGGTTGGAAATTGAAAAAGTGGTAGAAAAAAATAAAAACCAACCTATTTTTTTTTTCTGATTTTTCTTGGGTTGGGTTGGCCTTGGATTGTGATTTTGACGGTTGCAATACTATTGTTACATGTTTCCTACCCAACTCCTACCCAACCAAAGCTGGTACATGGCAAACACGCTACGTAACGGTTTACCCAAATATTTGTGACCGACGACACATGCTACTAATAGTATGGTAGAGGTGCACCAGTTTTTTTCTGAGGCTCCTTGCTTGAGGAGCTCTGAACCTCCACCCAAAAACTGATTTTGAGTAAAAACTGAAAGTGCAACCCGACGAACAACCCCATGGCCTACGTATACAAAAACTTGAGATTGACAAAAAAAGGACGAAATTCCGACAATTTTGGGTTAAGGAGCCCTGTTATTCAGAAACAAAAAGGCCGAAAAGTGCTACCTCTATCGTAGCACGCGTCCGATGGGTTTCCTCAACCGGCGAGTTACCCGATATCGTCGGAATGTGGTTTGTACTACGCTAGCGTGTTTGCGGTTTGGTAATGGTGTTGCTCGTTGGAACACAAACGCCTTCTTTGCACCACCCACTACTTGGGGTTCGAGCGAACTTTTATATGCAGGACTCTGGTGACGGCGGTTTTCGAATGTCTACTTCGTTTCGGCTCCCATCCTTGAGATTCCTCGTACCGGTAGGATTGCCACACGGCTTTACCTTAGCTCACCCGAAGGTTTCGAATACCGCTACTCGCTGCGCTTTTCCCGTAACCCCACTTGCTTCGCAGCGGGCCGCCTTCGCGAGCATCGCAGTACTGATGGATGACAATACATGCCAGCTTTTCCTGTTCTGTGGCATCCACGTGATGATATTCGTCATGCTCTCCTGCCTCGAGCCCTTCGCCAACAGGTGAATAGCAATGCCTATCAATGCCTTGTCATGTTTTTTAATGGATTACTATTTTTATCCTCGGCAGATGGGTAAACATGAAGGTTTTGCCCACCACAGCTCCACGTATTTTCATGCGTGTCGTGTGTCAATTTAACTCAATTGAATTCGAGACCCAGCACCAGGTGCCTTGCCCCTCGGTTTCCGTGGCCATAGCAGTGCAAGCTGTCACGGCCGCCGGTCAGCGTGACAATAAAAGCGCAAGCTGTCGTTGTCTACGGGCGCGTGAGTATGTCGATCCGGCTTGACCCCTGGGGATCAGGTGCGGTGGAGATAGCCACCCGGAACGCCATCCGTCCGGGTAGTGTGGGACTTCGCATGTCGATGTTGCCCCTGCACCCTAAACACCGTGCATTGTACGTACAAATGATGGTTGGAATTTATCCCCGTTGGGGCGACGCCTGCCACGAAGGTGGCACTTTTTGACCGAAACGATTTCTGAATGCCCTGGCCGCCTAAACCCCAAACTCGTCGGAACTTCGATCTTGTTTTCCAATTTTGTTTTCTTTGTATACCTAGACTAGGCCCATGGGAGTGTTGTTCGGATAGCACTTTTTGGTTTTCGTCAAAAATCGTTTTTTTTGGGAGAGGTAATAGAGCTCCTTAAGTGAGGAGCCCCGGAAAATAATTGGTGTACCCCTACCGTAGCGTGCGTCCGGCTTCACACGGGAAGAAGGTCGAAAAATGATGACGACTGCAGCATCGCCCGCTGCAACAAAAATGGCGGATGCTGGGGTAGGGGATGGGTCCGAATTGCAACGCGGGGAGACGCGTGCTATGATAAGAGGTAGCACTTTGTTTGGCTTTTTTGTTTCTGAAATGACGGGGCTCCTTAACCCAAATTCGTCGGAATGCCATTTTCTTTTTTTTTCAATGTGTGAAACGTTTTTATACCCAGGCCATGGGTTTTTGGTCATCGGGTTGGACTTTTTAGTTTTCTTCTCCCAAAACAAGCTTCCAAAACAAGCTTTTGGGTGAAGGTGTAGAGCTCCTCAAGCGAGGAGCCTCAGGAACAAAATGGCACGCGCGCATCTGCCGTAGCATGTGTCGGGAGATGTAAGCCGCTAGCGCAGCAGGAGGATAGTAGTGCTGCTTCTCGCTCTTCCTAGGTCGGGCGATAACACCGTAATGCTCGTCTTTTTGGTCGCTAAACCTGGCTGCCCAAAACAATTAAGAGCACGTCAATTGCGCCAACGCATTAGTTTGCAGCACATCAGTACGCAGGTGCGCTGATCTGCTGTGTGGCTCGTTTTTCTCGGTATTCAGCGTAGCTTACATCTGCGCCGTCACCACGCGCGGCGTTTTCCACCTCTAAGTGCCTACTCACGTCTAGCTTGGATTGTTTTGGCGTGTTCAAGTGGACTGATTGCGGCCACGCCTGTCCTAGACAGTGCTGGCCGGGTACGATACCCACAGAGCTGCTCATTGGATTAAAAACATATTGTAATCTCCAACCCCACCGATCGTCAGACCTATGTCATCGGTATCAACGACATTTCCTGAAACATGTAAAGAAATGCTTGGTTTTCTTGTACTTTCTGGGAATATTCACAAGTGACCGACGTTGAGGCTCATGCTGCACATGGTGGGATGTCAGTAACAATAATACTATAATCGAAACGCTGTTGTAATATTTGGTCTTGTCTATGCTGGCTTTTATTCCACGGACGCAGAGTGATCAACACCATTGCAGCGTGCTTGGCGGCTGTGGATGCCATCAGTACGGGGCTGATGGGGCTGGCATCGACCCTCAGTTGCTCTGAAACGGATGGGGCGGGCACAGCCAACTCGATGGTGGTCGCACTGCAGCTTGCTGTGCTCTGTGGTGAGATCCATAATGAAGTAGATCCTAGAACAACGCAAAAGCGATGGTGGTCGCATATGCAGCTTGCTGTGTTCTACGGCAAGAACATCCGGCATGAAGCAGATTCCAAAACAACGCGAGCATTCGTTTAGGGTAGAGCTGGAAACGCATCTTAACCCGCTTCCCCTCGAACGCAGCGAGCGTCGACGTGTACGAGATCTCGTCGGGCTTCAGCCCGCCTTCGCCCATGTCTCGTACGAGGCTCAACCCGCGGGCCGTTAGACTCGCACCTAAGTGTTTGGGCGTACACTACTTGGAGTTTGTGTAGGACATAATTTCGCAGCGCCAAAAGGGTCAAGTTGAATCAAGATCGTACTAAGGACGACATATACCACTATGTCCGGAAATACAAGGACCGTTTGTACATTCGTTTTAATACCACATGATCCTTATGCTTACGGACAGAGTTGACTCCATGTGTTGAGCTGAGCCCCCAAGCAACTGCTGTTCATGTTCCTTTAGCTTTCAACTGAAGTATGTGACAGCACGTGGTGAATTAATGATCAAATGGCGAGAGGCTCGGCCGCAAAACCCAGACCCTTTCGGAACATGATACATACCAGTATCGTGTTATGGTGTTTGGTGTTTTGCGGTGTTCTTGTTGTCGCTGGGACGGGTACTGCGATAAGGGAAGCACGTCTTTGACCAAAAGTATTTCCGATCGACGGGACTCCCCAACCCAACACCGTTCGAATGCCACGTATGTTTTTTACTGGTACACCACCATTCAATAGATAACTAGGCCATTGGATTGTTCACCAGATTGTATTTTTGACGCCTGCTACGGTATAGAGGTAGCATTTTCGTCTGAAAAGGTTTCTGAATGACGGGGGTCCTTAACCCAAAATCGTCGGAATTCAATTCCTTATCTTGGAAATAACGTTCGTTGTATGCCCAGGTCGTGGGATTGTTCATCGGGGGGTGTGGCACATTATTGTGTTTTTTGGCGTAGCCATGGTTGACCCACCCTAACCCTAACCCTAACCCTAACCC
>JAYJMJ010267884.1:0-13350 GCA_036873875.1 Laminaria ephemera | reverse complement strand
GTGTTTTACAGCGTCGTTGCCAATCGACACCAACCCCGTACAAGAGGTGATGACGGGGGTGGGGGGGGGGGTAAAGAAACACCGTAGCCTTCAGGACCGGCCATGAGGAGCAATGTATTTGTGTTTACAGTTTGAAGATGCTCGTGCACTGTTGTACATTTGACGGTGCTTCATTCTTCGACCAGTTGGTGGAGAATTTTGTATCCCAAAGAACGAATAAGCCTTGTCGGTTGTATCCATGCCTAGACGTTAGCCTGTTTTGCAAGTTTCTTCGATCTTCCGCATCAGTACAGTACATGCACATGCTTGTTAGTAATGTCTATATAACTTTTCTGCTGACGCCTCATCGGAAGAGTTCCGTACCGAGCCCAAGTCCTGGTTTTGACAGAACCTGACAATACAACCTGATGAACAAATCTCATGGCCTAGGTTACAAATAGCGATATCGTAAATACGGAACGACATGGCTTCTTTCAGTTGAGGAACCTTGTCAATCGGGAATGGTTTGGCCGAAAAGTGCAACCCTTATCGTAGAGCTTGTCTGTTTTCGCTGTTGTTGCTGTTGTTGCTGTTGTTGCTGTTCGAGGGAATACCGTGGGAATCACGATGTCGCTCTTGCAGTCCACCCCTGTCCGCCCCCAATCAAAACGTGACCCCGTGAACAGAACAATATATTACATGTATGGTATGTATGATACGTATGGTAGCACTCTCTTGCCCACGCGTTTAGAGCATCAACTCCATGGTGTGCACAAGGCTCACCCCCAACGACAACTACGAAAGCGTCGCAGGAATCTAACCCTGTAGATTTTCCTTTCAGACATCGATTGAGTGTTGCATCCGCCCTCTTTTAGCCAAAGCTCCATGTGGGCAGCAGGTGCCGGGGGGTAGGAGGGGGCCTCTTGGTGAGGGCATGGGTGCCTCGAAGTCTAATCATTTGGCTGCCTGTCAACAATCACAGACCCTGATTACATGTGCAGTTTCATTTGATTTACCATATGGTCCGGATTCAATAGTCCCAAGGAGCCCAAAGGAGCCCACGCGAGTACATCTTCACAAAGTGCTGACACAACACGCAGTTATACACTAATCGCGTTTTGTCTTTGCTTGCGCGCTTTCTGTACATCCAGGTAGCGATCGTTGGATTGATGCTGTCACGATCGCCCTCGGCCAGGCATCAGAAGGAAAGTGGTACGTAAGCACGCTGGAGCTGCAGAGGACTTCTTTTGAGATCTGCATTGCCTGCCGATGTGTGCGTACGTTGCTTGTTACCGTCGACAAGCGTATGCCTCTCAGCCTCTGGAGTAACGATGACTCGTTGGGCGACCCCCTCGAGGCTCCAAAGCCACGACGACTACCCGCTCTTCGAGCGGCTGGAGCCTCGTGGAAAATGCCGGCTGGCATGCTTGTGCCTGCACTTTCGAAGTCGCCGCTCCTCAGGGAGGTAGGATGGATGCAGCTGACCGGTGTTGACTTCTCATACAAGGACTCAAACATGCTCATTACGTGTTACTGGGACCATTTATCGCGGCCGATTATGGCGCGGGTGCTTTCGCCCAGAAGCTATTTCGAGGCGATGCTAACTGTTCTGGACAGGCCCGAGATCGCAATCGATGCTACGCAGAACCCGCGCCGCGTATCTTGGCCGCCTGCACTTCGGCAACTGTCGATTTCCTGCATGTTGCAAGAGCGTGTTGACTGGGAGGCATTACCGAGTTGCTTGGAACGGTTAGCGTTTGGAGGAAGTTTCGATGAGCCGATCGAATCAGTTGCCTGGCCGGCTGCGTTAAAGCATCTAACTTTGGGTGGCTGCTTTGACTATCCCATCGATAATGTGGTATGGCCCGCTTCCTTGCTTCGACTGACCTTGGGGTCTACCTTTGACCAACCTATCACCAATGTGGTATGGCCCTCTTCTTTGCTGCAGCTGTGGTTCTGTGATACGTTTGACCAGCCGATCATCAATGTGGCATGGCCCGCTTCATTGCTGCAGCTGAACTTGGGAGATGGTTTCAACCAACCTATCACCGATGTGGCGTGGCCCGTTTCATTGCTTCGACTGGCCTTTGGTGATTGTTTCGACCAACCAATCAAGGATGTAGTATGGCCCGCATCCCTACGCCAGCTGGCCTTCGGCAATAGCTTCAATAAACCGATCGCCACCGTTTCGTGGCCGGCCTCCCTGAACCGGCTGGTGTTTGGGAACGAATTTGATCGCCCGATCAAAAATGTATTTTGGCCGGGCGCTCTGCGATCACTAGTGTTCGGCAGATGGTTTTATCAACCCATCGAGGAGGTTGAGTGGCCAGGAAATTTGCAATCACTTGCGTTCGGGGAAATGTTTGATTGGCCTGCCCAGGACGTGTTGTGGCCAAGCACTTTGCAATCGCTATCTTTCGGGAGTGCCTGTTACAATCCTGTCGAAGAAGTTGGGTGGTCGGCGTCGGTGCTGTGGGTGGTGGTTATCCGCCAGTTCGTCCTACGCGCGCCCACGAGAGGGTGGCCTTCTCCCGTCGAGCTTTTGGTATCTAAACGAGCCGATAGACTCGATGACTCGTCAGTAGATCAGTGCGATTGGCCCCCCTGCAGAGATGAGTTTGACCACCCAGACACAGTGCGAGTGCAGTTTATTTGAAACGTTTACGTTGGGCGATGCACTCGGTGCAAGCAACTGATTGGTCGGGGAGATTGGTTCACGGAAGACTAGTCAGCCGGCGTCCCCGGTGTTTCAATAGTAAACCACCTAACTATGAAGGTCGATGTCGTGGGTTCGAATCTCGCAAGGAACCGCTTCTTAAAAAATAATTAGCCCGAAAGGGCGAGAGCGCGAGTTGGCGAAATTCGATGCAAATCGACGAGCAGTTGGAATACTGAACCCTATGCGCGGTAAAAACGATGAGAGGTGCTGGAGGGGAGAAGAGACGACCCCTGTGATCACGGCTTGTCCAGGAGGTCGCTGACAATAGAACCTCCTACGAGTTGAGCTGGAAAGTATAAGTGACTATTTGATGAAGAAAGTTAAACTTAAAAGTAGTATCCAAGGCAGCGGTCGGTGCAAGGGTCTTGGTTCTATCGGCCGATTGGTAGTGGCCCTTGTGGGCAACCTCGCCATGGCTGTCTTTCGGGTTTCTGTTTTTTAGCACCTGCACAACTGCACCCGCGTTCTTGGGTGCAAACCAGGCGAAGGCTACGGTATTGTAGTATTATATATAGCTGTATACCCCCATTATCGCTACCGAGTTGAGGCCACTCAAAAACAGATCTAGTCTTATTTGTTTGGCACAGCATCACACACAATCCCATGGCGGTGCACACCGCGAAATCGAGTGCCGTAAAGGTGTTAGCCACTCTTGCGAGGGGCTCTGGTTCGCTGAAAACAAAAGCTCTCAGCGTGCCCACTCTACCGTAGCCCCCCACACATGCTGGAATACTTCGAAGTGTTGGAATACGTCGACGTTTTTGTTTTCGGGGTGGCGAATGCTACGATAGAGGTAGCGCATTTTGGCTCAAGTAATTCTGCTTGGCGGTGCTTCTCAACTGAGGAACTACCCGATGTCGTTGAATACGTAGAACATAATTTGATGTATACCTAGGCCATGGGATTGTTGATTGGTTTGTACTTTCGAAATTGTTTTCCCAATGAGGCTTTGGTTCCGTATATACCTCTTCAAATGATGAGCCTCCCAATGTTAGGGTGCAGCCCTATGTTAGCACGTGTCGGGTGAAACCGCTTGGCCCCGCCACCTGCATCTTCCTGACTGTGGCCGTCATTTTTACGGGCGGACTCGTGCTACACGATAGAGGCAGCGCTTTTTTGCTGAAACGACTTCTGAATGAAAGGGCTCCTTCACCCAAAATCGTCGGAAACTCGTTGTTTTTCTTGCAAGAATTTTCGTTGCATATTTAGGCTATGGGATTGTTCATAAGGTAGTGCTTTTTTTTTTGCCCCCCGAATCAGTTTCTGGGAGAGGTACAGAGCTCCCCAAGTGAGGATCCTCAGAATAAAAGTGGTGCACCTCTACCGTACTATTAGTAGTATGCGTCGGCGAACCAGGGCTACGGTTGGGGCTTCACTTTTAGGGGCTCATTTCTTATCGGGTCAGAGCCAGACTCGCGCGAGTGGCTACCTGTTGTGTGGTTTTCGGCTTTGCGATATGCACACCCATGGAATTGTCTGTTAGGCTGCGCCAGCAAGCTATATTACTGCCTTTTTTGGATAAGATACTGAGCCACTCGCGCGAACCGCCTAAGCCAGGTACCCCCCCTCCCTGCCGTAGCCGCGGTCAACGAGTCTCTGGCGCCGCGAGGCTGTCGCCCCCTGAGGAGATGCGTGTCGGGGACTGGATGCAGCTGACCGCTCTCAAGTATTTTGTGTTCGGGATCATTTTCAAACCGGTCGTATGACGGTTGTATCGCACATGGCTGGCCATACCACTATTATATAGACTAATCTATAAACTCGTTTGGCCTGGTCGTCGTTACTTGCCTGGTTTCCTGCGGGATAGCTAATTACTTTTCCTTTAGTTCTCGAGAGCTTTTTTATGTCAAGATCTGGTATTATAAGCTCATAGGAACGCCTGTGTTCCCCCTTTTCAACTTGCGACACCCCTGGGATTTCAAGCCAACCACATCCCGAGGGGGAACCTTGTAACTAGCTATAAAGTCGTGTGTGCTGGTCGGTGTTACCTGCCCGGTCACTTGCCTTGTGACTTGTTATTTTTCTTGAGCTTTCAACTTTTTTTTTTATGCTTATCGTTATCGTTATCCTTATCGTTCTTGCCCGGTGGCCACAAGTAATAGCTCGTACATACCGGAACATTATGTAGGAACGCCTGTGTTCCCCCTTTCAACTTGTGACAAGTCAACCACATCCCGAAGGGGAACCTTGTATTTACTATCAAATCGACTTGTTGTTTGTGTGAATCGCGTTGCTGAAAAAGACCGACCCAAACGAACATGGATTTCGTGTTGGACAAAAAGAAATGAAACCTCGCGAGGAAGCCAGTAGCCGTCTTAGGACGCGCTATACGATATGTGTAACACCCGAAATTCTCTGCGGCTCCTCACATGAGAACCTCCACTTCGCCCATCCGCTGACTTCGCGAAGAAATGAAAACGGGACCAGATTAATAACCCAACGGCCTAGGTAAAGAACGTAACACAGAAGGCATTCCAACGATGTTATAAATAGGGAGCCTCGTTAGGGGGGATGTATATACATCCGTGGGGGGATGTACATTATTTGATTTTTTTGCGGCATGCCGCGGCAGTACCCGTGGCAAGCCACGGCCTGCCACGGGCTTTGCCGCGGATTGCCACAGCATGCCACGGCTACCCACGGCGACGCCCATGGGTATCCACGGCATGCCGCGGCATGCCGTGTCAACCCGTGGCAATCCACGGCAAGAATTGCCGCGGCTTGCCACGGCAACGTCCACGGCAATGGCCACTGCGAGGTCCACGGAAATGCCCACGGCAATGCCCACGGCAATGTCCGCGGCGATGTCCACGGCAACCTCCGCGGCGACGTCCACGGCAATCTCCGCGGCAACGTCCACGGCAATCTCCGCGGAAATCTCCGCGGCAATCTCCGCGGCAAGGCCCACGGCAACCTCCGCGGCAACCTCCACGGCAAAGTCCACGGCAATATCCACGGAAATGTCCACGGAAATGCCCACGGAAATGCCCACGGAAATGTCGACGGCAATCTCCGCGGCAAGGCCCACCGCGATGTCCACGGCAACCTCCGCGGCAATGTCCACGGCACTGTCCACGGTAATGTCAACGGCAACGTCCACGAAAATGCCCACGGCAATGTCCACGGTAATGTCCGCGGCGGTGTCCGCGGCAACCTCCGCGGCAAGGTCCACTGCAATTTCCATGGCAAGTTCCACGCTAATGCCCACGGCGACGTCCACGGCAATGTCCGCGGTAACACCCACGGTAATATCCACGGCAATGACCACGGCAATATCCACGGCAATAAAAACGTGCACAGTCCAACAGCAAGTGACTATGTAACCCCTCGGCAGCGTTATGTCACCACTTTGGGGCGCTTTGACTTTCGTCTCAGCAAAATGGTGCAAGGTTTTTGCTCAAATAACAAAAAACACACACACAGCTCCTAGCCATAGCAACTTGTCGTCGCAATAAGCTCAGCACAACGCAATCAGCTCAGCACAAAGGAGCAAAGTGCGAATTTCGTGCCGAATAGAGCGCGACAACGACACATCGAATTTTGAAGACAGAGTTGACGGGACATCATGTCATCAAGCATCAGCAGCTCAAGATTTGTTCCAAACGAACGAATATATAGTACATCGAAACCTCCCCAACCAAAACCATTATACAGCCTCAACACGTAGAAGAAGGCTGGTGAAGATACCGGGTACACCGCTACATACAATATTCCTCCCCGTATTTTTTCTGTCGCACAGACGATGTGATACATATGCGTGAATGAGAAGTCCAAGTTGTTTTCCTAGAGTTGTTTTCCTAGAGAGTGGGGGTCTTGGCATTTTCAAGTCGTAAGTTGCACCAATTTTTGAACCTCTGCCCGTTTTACGTTTTGTTCTATTTCATCATTCCGTTTTGTTCTATTTTGAGATAGCGTAGCGGGCGGAACCGCGGAAGGCGCCCAACGAGAGGAGCACCTCGTATACTACTATTGTTGTTCGATGATCATCATGTTCCTGGTACCACTCTGACCGGGAGTTTAATCTCTGTTTCATGTTCAGATCACAGATTCATGCTAGTGATCATATTTTCGGCCATCGATGCCGGGTCCTGCCGCCCAACCGTGTATAGTAGTACTGTATAGTACAGTAGCAGTACGCGGACCTAGATCCACGCAGAGACCCTAACCATATTAGCAACTTAGGTTTGTGTGAAATGGGATGTCCCGTGGGGTCTTGCCGTGGACATTGCCATGGGTTTGGCCGTGGGTCTTGCCGTGGGTCTTGCCGGGATCCTTGCCGTGGGCCTTTCCGTGTGCCTTTCCGTGGGCCTTCCGTGGACGTTGCCTCTGACCTCTACGTGGGGATGACCGTGGAGCTTGCTGCGGGCCCTGCCGCGGGCATAACCGTGGGCCTTGCCGTGGACATTGCCGTGGACATCACCGTGGACATTTCCGCGGCTATTTACAATGACTATTGCCGCCGACATTTCCGCGGATATTACCGTGCATACCGCCGTGGGTATTGCCGTGTATATTGCAGCCCGAAATTGTCATAGTTATTGCCGTGGACGGCTTGCCGGGGACACTGCCGTGTTTTTTTCCGCGGATGTTGACGCGGATATCAACACGGGCATCGCCGCGGATGTTGCCGTGGGGCCAACCGTGGTTATTGCCGCGGGTATTTGAGCGGATGCTGCCGCGGGTGTATCCGCGGCAATACCCCTGGCTAGCCGTACGGTAGTACCCACGGAAACAGCCGCGGGTGTATCCGCGGAAACTGCCGTGGGGCTGACCGCGGATACACCCGCGGCTGTTTCCGTGGGTATTGCTGTGGGGCTAACCACGGTTATTGCCGCGGATACACCCGCGGCTGCTTCCGTGGGTACTGCCGCGGACACGGACACGACCGTGGACAGGCCACGGACGTTTACGCGGGTGTTTCCGCGGATACACCCCCTGGCTGGTTCCGTGGGTACTGCCGCGGACACATAGACCCGGCTGTGGACATTGCCGCGGATAGTACCGCGGATACTACCGTGGCTGTTGCCGCGGAAATTGCCGTGGGGATTGCCGTGGCAAGCCGCTGGTCGCCATGGCTTGCCGCGGAAGATGCCGCGGCTTGCCGTGCTTACCGCCGTATCAAAGTAAAATAATGTACATCCGTGCTCGTTAGTCAGATGATTTTTCGGCAAAAAATGCTACTTCTATCGTATCACACATCTTATGGAGGGGGATAAGCAAGGCGCCCAAATAGCTGGATGCAGATACTGTGGAGTTTTGTTGATTTGGGTCCACAGCTCGCAGAATTATGCTGAAGAAACTCGTGATGAAAATAAATTATGTAGGTTCACCCAGATGACTCTAGGGGCAGGTGTGGAGTAAGATCGATTTTCCTCGCCATGTTGGAGGCCTCGTGAGAAGCAAACATGCTTTCTTGCTCTATATTCTTTCAACAAGTTGGAACTTATGAAAAATGTACTTCTTGTAATATTTTTAACTGACTGCAGTATGTGTCTACTAGGGAATAGGGCCGGCCCCTCCGCCCCAATGACGGATAGGCCTTATTGTGGAAAAATAATAATCTGTCGCGTGAGAGACCGTTTCATCTGCATTTGATAGGTCATACACGCAAGTACTTGCAGTACCAATAATAGCAAGACTGTACTCCAAATACGCTCTCAAAAGTATGTAGTACACTGCGAGCATCTTTGCAATCTTGAAGCATGCACTACTTGTACGTTACAGCAGTACGATTATGTACACGAAGGACCACACAACAACAACACCGCTGCGGCACGGGTCCGCGTGCTTCGCACCTCCCTGTGAGCATCCTAGCTACCTGGTATGCATTTGCATAACTGTGCCATATATCTTGCGGACTACATTCTTCTTCCTCCAACGGCCTACAAGACTCACAGATAAGTTACGGTTAAAAACCTTTACTTCTGGGACTCATACAAAATCCCCTCATATAGCTAGGACTATCGCCAACTACGTAGTATATGGCCTGTACGACACGATAACCCGGTGGTGTCTTAGTTCTAAAATAAGGCCCCTCCGCCAGGAGCTTGAGGAAAACAAAAATAGTGCACCTCTACCGTAGCGTGGGTCTGGCGGTGATTTCTTCAGGTTGTACTGTGGCAATGGGTCCATGCCTTACCCCTTGAGTCCATGACTGCTGCGTGCGGCGGATTCAGTAAACAAGCGTTTCGTTTGAAAAACTCGCACTCTGATATCCCAAAGGGCTAAATAGGAGGATTTCCACCAAATCAATTTGAGGCGAAGGTTTACGATCTTAATGCTCACTTCTAGACCTGCAATAAATACGTCGACAGCCTTGTGTACGGCGAACCCAATCGGCAGGCCGACAGAAGGTACCACGGAACGTGTACACACTTCTCGTACAGAGGGTACCATTTGGTATTTGTCGATATCAACTCATTTAACCAAGGTGTGTAGCGATGGAAAATGTACAGCAACTACGGTTACATCTATGCCAGATGGTTCCTCCATCTATGGGCAGTAAACTGAGCAGATGGAAATCGACCGTGATTTACAAACGCTGAGAGACGCCAGCTACGGTAGGACTGCACATACATTGTCTGCGGCTCCTCGCCGGGTAGCTCTAACGTGACTTTGGGAAAACATGAAAGTTCAACCCACCGAACGAACTTCATGGCCTAGGTGTATGACGAATAGTTTTGTAAAGCGCAAAATGTGTTCTAAAGCTCTGTCGTTTAGAAACGTTTGGACGAAAACGTGCTAAACATATCCAAGCACGAGTTCTTCGTCTAGGTTGAGCACACAGTACTGCCTGTATGAATTCGTTTAGCGCATGTTTTACAACGTAGTTTGTGCAGTATATAGGGAAAAATCGTAAAATCACCTACCCGACAACCCTGAATGATCAGAGTTCGGTTTTTACGTGATTTAGCCTTGCTGGGGTCTCACAGGGGTTAGAATCCGAGGACGGGTAGAGGTACAGTTTAGCCGTAGTATGTGTCTGTTGTGAAGGGCGCTTATGATGGCGATGCTCTGACAAGTACCATAAGGTCCGTAAAGGTTTAGCTTGACTCATCCTGTTGGCGCTTGTGTCATTTCGACGAGGAAGGTCTCGCCGCCACGACGGCGAGCGGCCACGGTAGAGGGTCTGGCTAATATGACTCCTCGACTGAGACGTTGCCCTTGGCAATAGCAATCCCGGTGGTAGGTCCAAAATAATATTTTTTTAGTATTTTTTTTTACCAACGGTATGTCTTAAATAAGGAGCCTAGAAAACGCCGTATACACTGCGACCGTATCATGACTCGACGGTTCAACCCAAGATGCACAAATATCCCGGCTGCGTGCAAACCGAGACGTGCGAACCAACCCCAACCCCGTATCACAATTATGTAAGATATCATTCGGGGCCGGAACCGAGTATGCAGACAACATCCACAGGCCACAGTCTATTTCAGAAAGATTCTGCGAATGCACCAAATATGTTGCGCAAATCCCCACTTCAACCTCTCTTGACTTGTAACTCCGAAATCCGGGCGATGCAACACTATAGGTCTTATGAACATGGAATTCGGGAAAACAGTAAGGAAGACTCTCTAACCGGTCCGAATCCAGACACCCATCCATAGGTGATGACAGAGGGGGAAAAAACTGCAATCTAGACAGCCCCTGAAATATTGGACGGGAGCACGACACTACTTAGGCATGCGCGGGCGCTCCTAAACCCTGACCGTATCTACCCCTACATTGAACACAATATATACGCGAGGTCCATCCGAAGAAGGTTTCCAGGGGAAACGCAGAAACGTAGGCTAGACCCGACCGATCACCCAAGGCGGGATGTCCTCGCAAAAAAATAGGGAGGGCGAGTTTCGGAAGATCACCGTACCTGCGCTACGTTTAGTTGCTCTAGCAGGGCAAGAAGATCGGAACCGCCAACACGTCAAATTACTGCGACGCAAAGAACCCAAACAAGACAAGTAGTTTTTATGACGGGAAAACGCCAAGCCGTACTCGGCTTCCGTTCCCAACATAGGCGTGGACTTCTAAACGGTTTAAAATGGGATACGCACTTGTCGTGGTGATGCTAGACGCACGCATAGGGTAAGTCGCCGTTGGTCAATCATTTCCACCTGTGCAGCGACAGAAAACCAATTCGTTTGGCTAAATTCTACTTGTCCGAGACTTGTCGCGGAAGTTCGCCAAACCCAAAGAACACCGGACCAGGACTACAGTAGGGGGGTAACCCCTTTTTCATTGCCGAGTTGAGGCCACTCGCGCGAGTGGCTCTGTACCTTTATCAAAAATGGGCTTGATATTACCTTCTTCGAGCAACGAAACAAACCATGTTCACGGCGGTGCGTGTCGCCTAACCGGAAAACACAAAAAAAATCCCAGACCGAAAATAAATTGGGTAGCCACTCGGTAGGGAGACACCTCCATTTTTAGTATTGAGTATAAGCGATGGAGCCTGTCCTGTAACCACGGACTTGAACATGGCGATGATGAGTTAAGGTGAGAACAACAGCAGCAACATAGGTCACTCTGTACCTCGCTCGAAAACGGACTACTGTACCAGGTAAATAATATCTTGTTAGGCCAAAGAAGGCAACAAGAAATTACTTATCTGCGGCAGATGTCACGAAACTGAAACACGCAAAATTTTACGATTGAACGTAAATTGGGTAGCCACTCGCGTGACTGAAAGCGACCCCCCTGCCGTAACCTGCATCACCGTTCTCGACTCGGAATCTCGGCAAATTGTACTGCAGTGGGGAACACACAACCCGAACGTTGGTGACAGAAGCCAAGCTGCTGAAGGAAACCCAACCATAGCACCTAAACACCCACAGCAGAGTCCAACGTCCACGACGCATCAATGCCTACAGTACGAACTGTTTTCATCGACCATACCTTCATCAAAGAGTGTTGCGTCGCTCCAAATATACCGCAGAGTAGTCGTATACGCAACCATTTTTGAAACGAGCAACCCAGGCAAAGACAAACCACGGATTCCTGCGAATCTGCATCCTACGACGGAGGTAGGCTGAAACATAATCACAAACATTGACGGCGTGAAGTCTACAACCGGACTGGACCTAGATATAAGCTGTACGGTGGTAGAGCCATTCTGTTTGGAGGGAGTTCCTGTAATACGCAAGTATTTGCTACTGTTGTAGTGTGTTTCTCAACAAATCACAATGCCCAATCCTTTCAGAGATTAAATGGGCAGACACTAGCAAGAATGACCATAAACCTCCAAACAAACACACCCAGACCACGCTATTCTTATGGCAGACTTTGTCGAAGACTAAGCACGAGGTCGTGACCATGAGACAGGAAGAAAAACACTTGCGTAGGGTTAAGCTCACTGCATACATACCACCAGGATGCTGTACGCCAGAACCACCTGCCTCCACCACCTAACCACACCACCGGCGTCCTTGCTGTAGAAACCTACCGGTAACGCATATCGTATCACACCGTACCATACCCATTCGTTGACTAAGAAAATAAAGTAGGAAAAAAACAAACGACGGTTACTCTTTCTACGAAAGATATCCGGCTGCTGCAAACGAAAGATGCGAAAACAATTCCACACTGTTTATCTAGTAGGCTGCTGCTGGGGTGCGCTGGCGTGTGAGCGCGTGTGCACGAGATGCCATCACTGTTCAGATAGCAAAACGGCGGCCACCACCACCGACGGGTAGATACCCACCGAGGTGTGCTGCGAGCAAGCCCCCCCCCACCCTTTGTCTGTATGCCCTGTTGCCCACCGCGCCTACGCACTCTATCTTCGCTATGATAGGATACCTAACGTGCGTACTCACTCGGTCTCATCGGGAGGACACGCGAAGAGTCTCGGCTTCTGCCCTCTAGACCCCTATGTAGACACCCCCTTTACGAGCGGTCAACGATCTTCACGGCATACATCAGCCATCTTCACTGCAGTCATACCACCAGGATGCTGTACTCCAGAACCACCTGCCTCCACCACCTAACCACACCACCGGCGTACATGCTGTAGAAACCTACCACCGGTACCACATATCGTATCACACCGTACCGTACCCATTAATTGACTAAGAAAACAACGAATGAAAAAAACAAACGACGGTTACTCATTCTACGAAAGATATCCGGCTGCTGCAAACGAAAGATACGAAAAAGATGCCAGACGGTATATCTAGTAGGCTGCTACTGGCGTGCGCTTGCGTGTGAGCGCGTGTGCACGAGATGCCATTACTGTTCACATAGCCACACAGCGGCCACCACCACCAACGGGTAGATACCCACCGAAGTGCTCTGCGAGCAAGCCCCCCCCCCACCCTTTGTCAGTCTGCCCTGTTGCCCACCGGGCCTACGCACTCTACTTTCGCTATGACAGGATACCTACCGTCCGTATGCACTCAGTGTCATCGGCAGGACGCGCGAAGAGTCTCTGCTTCTGCCCTCTAGACCCCTATATAGACACCCCCCTTACGAGCGGTCAACGATCTTCACGGCGTGCATCAGCCATCTTCACTGCAGTCATACCACCAGGATGCTGTACGCCAGAACCACCTGCCTCCACCACCTAACCACACCACCGGTGTACATGCTGTAGAAACCTACCACCGGTACCACATATCGTATCACACCGTACCGTACCCATTAATTGACTAAGAAAA
>JAYJMJ010267876.1:0-13350 GCA_036873875.1 Laminaria ephemera | reverse complement strand
TAAACGGGGCATTCAAAGTCCACTCAAAGAGCATGCCTCTAAAACCAAGTAATACCACAAAAATTTGGGCCCATTTCATGGGCCCTATAGCGTTCTAGTAACAAGAGGGTTAAAGAGAAGTACATCTGTACAAACGAGCGGCCGAAGTATCAAGCAGCTTGCAAAGATGACTGTCGACCACTCAACTGGTCGAACTCACAGCTGACGTATTTGAAATAAATTCATAAAAACAAGTTCAAGTAGCAAATGCGCCCGATGCCTAATGCATACCGGTACAGTCTGATATATGCCTGGCATCGCAGGGGTACCCTGTGATACCGGTATACGATACCACACGCCTATGTGATATCCGAGACCTAGCTAGACAGGGGGGGTATACTAAAATCAAGTAAAAACTGAAAATAATGTGTTAATCGTTTAACTTCGCACAAATACGCGCGATCGGAGTATCACACAGCTTGCAAAGATGAGTTTCGACGAAATCCTCGATCTCACAGCTGTACGAGTGTATATTTAGTTTTCTATAAAAATCTCGTACCCCACACCCCACCGGTTTGTTTTTCATTCGGACATACCTGGTAGGGGGGAGTGCGGAGTCGGGTCTCTTTTTTGTCGGGTATGACGTCAAACTTTTTCCGGCTCGTATGTACGACCAGGTACTATTAACAAGTAAAACCCAAACAATCATACCACTGGGTTGCCGGTGTTGGGAACCGTTCTCCTCATGGTTCATGGTGTCTCATTCATCCGGTGATACACATTAGACAATTCCAACCATTTTTTCCCGTGGCACGTCGTGGCACGTTTTTCGGCCTTTATTTCGTATGGGTTTGGGTTAGGGTTAGGGTTAGGGTTAGGGTGGGTCAACCATGGCTACGCCAAAAACCACAATAATGTGCCACACCCCTTGAAGAGGTGTATACCTCACCCCCAAAAAGCTGATTTTAATACAAAATGAAGGTGCAACCCGATGAACAAACCCCATGGGCTTAGGTATGAAATGAATAACCTTGCAAAAACAAGAACTACATTCCGACGAAATTGGAATAAAAGAGTGCCAAAAATCCGAAAACGAATAGGAGACAAAATGTGCTACCCCTAGCCCGGCAGGCGCCCGCAAGCAGGTCGGGATAGTGCATCAGCGGCAAAGCAATGTTCCAACGCCGGGTGCAATCAGTTAGGAATGTGCCGTTGGCGACGGGCCTATATTCGAACACTTGCTCGCATGGCGAACGAGGAAGACGAAAGACACAACCTACGAGAGAGAAGCACCAGTTTTTTTCTGAGGCTCCTCACTTGAGGAGCTCTGAAACCTCACCCAAAAAACTGATTTTGATTATAAAACCGAAAGTGCAACCCGATGAACAAATCCCATGGCTTAGGGATACAAAAAAATCAGATTGAACAAAAAAGAACGACATCACATTCCGACGATTTTAGGTTAAGGAGCGCCGTCATTCAGAAACCAAAAAAATCCAAAAATGGCTACCTCTATGGCAGCACGCGTCGAATTTTCGTGGCGTTACTTCGAAAACGAAGTAGGGTTTGATTTTGATGCAGGTCCGATTGTAACCGGGATAGGTGGCGTTAGTGCGATGGCCTCGTCAACGCTATGCACTAAGCTAACGCTTGGTACTGCAGCCTTGTTAACCCAAACCCCTAACTTGGATACTGCTTGGGAAACGGCTAAACCGGGTTGTTACTGAACCACCCAAAAAAAGCACTATACGTAGCGACGTACACTGGGACGCGGGTGGCACCTAGATGCTCTCGAGGCTCCGCATCCGAGGAGCACCCAACAACTGACGTCGAGGGAAAGTCGAATGAAGTCTGGTGAACATATCGTGACCTAGGTATTAACCGAACGATACAGCAAAACACAATTAACGGTATCCCAACGGTATTGGATAGTTCTTCAGCTCAGGTGCCCCGTCAACCAGAAGCATTGTGGCCGACAATTCCCACCCCTGTCATAGCTTCCAGCACGTACCTCCGTGATGCTCAGCCAGTCGTCACCGGTGTTACCAGGGTCGTCCAGGCAAAGCGTCAGATCCGAGGTTTCGTCCGAGTTGAGGGAAAACGCCTCGAAATCATCGGAAGACCCGCTAGACTCAATCTGGCTGTAGAGCTCGTCGTTGTTGTACACGTTGAGAGTGCGGGTCCTCTCCGTCCCCTTGTGAAACGCGATATCCAGCCTGACAATATCCTGAGGTTCTTCGAAGAAGAACCCGATGCAGCATCCCCTGTCTCCTTCGACGAGGTCGCCCTTGCACGACCAGCGAGAGTCATAGTCGAAACTTCCGTCGCGGGTGTTGTCGGGCTTGCACCCGTCAGGGCTACAACCATATCCGGACGTCCTCTCGTCATACGCAGAGGCCTCCACTGTTACCGCTGTCCGTACGGCCGCATCTACTAGAGATTCGGCGGAAGGGGCTGGGGTAGCAGGGCTTGATCCAACGGGAGCTGGGGTGGCAGGGGTCGCGACGACGGGGGCTCGGGTGGAGGGGGTTGGGACAACCGGGGCTGGGGTGCCAACGGTTGGGGTCGCAGGGGCTGGGGTGCCCACGGTTGGGGTCGCCGGCGCTGGGGTGGCAGGGGTTGGGATGGCGGGGACTGGAGTAGCGGGGGTAGTGCTGGTGGGGGCTGGCGTGGCGGGGATGGGGTTGGCGGGGGCCGGCGTGGAGGGGGTGGGGTCGGCGGGGGCTGGGGTGGCGGGGGTTGGGGTTGCCGGTGCTGGGGTGGAAGGCGTGGGCACTGCACAGGACGGGCAACGGCGTATGAGAGCGGAAGGGTATACAGCTTAGTTTTCCTCACGTGATGTGCCCAACACTGCTAGACTATGGGGTGCGAATATATTCCATAACACTCTAGACGTCCGTTACGGAGCGGTAGCGGAACTCTTGAGATGAACGGCGACGGAAGCTTCAGTGTGTATACGCGTCATCCCCGTGTACCCCATACACATCCACAGCCGTGGACGTCAAGTCAAGTTGCATAAAAAATCGTGAGAAGCACGCTCTCCTCTCTATTACGGAGGACCACAGTAATGAGGACCAAATATGGTTCGTAAAAAAAGTGGAATATATAGGTTTTTGTGTGTATCGTGGGTCCTGATTATTATGGTCCTCCATAAGAGACCAATTGGCGGTACGGTAAGGGGGGGTCGTCTTGGCGTTTTTTTTTTCCAGCCGTCCGGAGCCACTCGGAAGAGTGACTGCCCTATTTGGTTGCGGTCTTCCAGCTTTTACGCTTCTTGAGCTTGGGATATGCACTACCTTGGGATTCTTGTCGCATTGTGCTGCGCCAACAAAACAAAACAAAATCCTGTTTGGAGAGATATGTTGAGTCACTCTCCCGAGTGGCCTAAACGCGGTAGTGAAAATGATAGTAAAAACAGGCCCCTACCGTAGGATCCGTCAAGCGTAAATATACTAGTAGTTTGCGGATACGTACTGGCGCCAAACGGGGGTTATCAAGTTTTTTTCCACGGAAAGCACGGTCGCACAAACGTCGCACCAAGCCATTCTACCGCTCACCTGAAGAGGAGCACGAAAATGCCCTGATCACCGAGGAAGAGGACCCCGTCGCTAATGATGGCGGAACAACGTACAGGGTAGCACGTTTGACGAACAACAGGAAGAGCGCGTGTAAGGTGTGAAAATACTTTTCGACGCTGGAGAAGACACACATCAGATACATTGACAAACCGGTTATACTTAGTGCTGGTTTTAGGCCCTAGTCCTTACGCATCGTGAAGACATATACAGCTATCAAAATTGCTAGTATTCGTTGCTTGAAGGATGTGTTTCCGCCTCTCAAAAGGCAGTCCTTGCCAGGCAGTAGCAGTGAGCCACTTCATCCACTGACGACTCCAGTGACACATTGTGAGGTGAGAACGTATCACACGTCGTAGGCCATACGACCACGCACCGTCTGAGGGTGCACGGGCACCGGCTTTACATGGGCAATCCAGCCTACGCCTTTGATGTTGTGGCACTTGGTACAATCTGAATGGTGCTTGCCCAAATAGCCATATAACGAGGCCGCGGGTCAACAGCGCGTTCATAAACACGCAATTCCTTCTCCCTGGCAATGCAGCCAGTATTAGCTCCAGTACACTAGTTGGAAGTAAAGTCACCGCTACGGTAAGAGGACTACCCTCATTTTGACTAACGAAAATTGTCGACCCAGTCAAGTGGCCCTGCACCCCACTAGAATGCGTCATTTTTTTAACACATTTTGTTGACGCGGCGTAGCAAACGACGGCGGTGGATATCGTAACAAACGACAGCGGTGCTTGAGGTTCCAAAAAATGCGCAGCGAGCCCAAACGTGTAGCCCCCTTTCACTACTCTTGGTTATCAACCACTATTATTTACAGGTCGCAGGCGTAGACACCGCCGCCCCTGCGCCAGGCCATTTCCATCACGAGTTGCGCCAGTGAATGCAGGCCGTGGTTGCGAGAAGGCAAGGAAACCAAACGACCATATGATATGCTGCTGCTGTGCAGAACATTTGGAAACTCCAATTTTCGCCAAGCATTTGGTGCAGACAACCTTTACATACCCGTGCATTTTCCGATTGTGTGACACACCGTGGATTCTCTAGTGGAACACTTACCACGATAGAGGTGTGCACCAGTTTGTTTCTGAGGCTCCTCACTTGAGGAGATCTGCACTTCCCCCACAAACTGATTTTGAGTAAACTACAAGTGCAACCCGATGAACAAAACCCATGATGGCCTAGATATACAAAACAATCATATTGCTAAACAAGAATGCCATCTCGACGAATTTGGCTTAAGGAGCCACGTTATTCAGAAACGACCCCCCCCCATGAAGTGCTAGATCTATCGTAGCACTCGTCGGCGGCAGCATTTTACAGCAAGGTACAGTACATAGACACTCCTAAAACTCCAATTTTTCAGTAGAGTACCTAGACACTGCAACGCCTTTTGAAGCAATCGCCAACACGAGCTTCTCCACAGGGGTGAAGGCCGTGGTAACGAGCCCGACAAGGAGAAGCCACACCTCGGTTAAAGATATCTAGGAAAACCCGTGTTAGGCTTAATCATCGCTTGTATGAAACGTAAGGCGTTGAGATATTGCCACTCACCGCAGCTGTAGCCGTCGTCTCCAGGCTGGCATTCGCAGGCAGACCCATCTTCGGCGCAGGTGTCGGTTTCGGGGCACTCTGCGCAAGAAGGATGATATAGGCAGCATGCAAGCGACATCGATAGAAGTGCACATTCATTCATTCAGAGGTTGGACACGCAGAATGCCAATACCCAATTTCGAGCCTGCCCCACCCCCACCATCGGCTCTTTGAAACTGTTCAACTAAATTCGGTCAATTGCACTGACCCGTGATGGTTGGGCACGGGAGACGAAATGAATAGAGGTTTTGGAGCGCACTCGTGTTACGATCGAGGTACCACGTTTGGACAATTTTGTTTCTGAATGACGGGGCTCCTTAACCCAAAATCGTCGGAATGTCATTCTTGTTTTGCAAATATGAGTATTTTTTATACCTAGGGTCATGGGTTTGGTAATCGGGTTGCACTTTCAGTTTATTCATATATATATTATTTTTGGACGAAGTATGAAGCGCTTCAAGAGGAGCCTCAGAAAACAAATTGAGCACCATTACCGCAGCATGTGTCCGCGTGAAAAAAGAGAAACTGACCAAATGAAAGCACCTTGATGATCACGCAGTCGCGCAGTAAACCTAATATATTTAAAGTACAACAAACATATCCGTGATCAAATCATTTTGGGACGCACGCGCACCAACGCCCAATGGCCGCAAAGCAATTCAGCTGGGTTGGGATGTGGGTTGGGTTGGGTTTGGTCGGATCGGGTTGGGTTTGTTGGGGTGGGTTGGGTTTGGTTGGATTGGGTTGGGTTGGGTTGTGGGTGCGATAGCACGGGTGGTGGGTGGGTGGCCTTGGTTGGGACCACTAGGGACACTTCAACCCAGTGCTTGTGTTGTGTTGTGTTGTCTTGGGGTTGGGATGCGATAGCACGGGTGGTGAGTAGGTGGGTGGGTCGGGTTGGGACCGCCAGGGACACCTCAACACACAGTGCTTTCGCTGGGTTGGGTTGGGTTGGGTTGTGTTGTGTTGGGGGTGCGATAGCATGGGTGGGTGGGTGGGTAGGTGGGTGGAGGGGGGGGGCGTGGCTTCTTCTGCCGCTGGCTGCTGCCGTATAGACAGAGCTGCGGGTGCCTGCCGGTTAAAATTGACGAGATGTGGGGAGTGTTGATGGCTTGCGTGTCTGCTGCGATCTCGTTCGTGATTTCCGTTGCGGTGCTGCTTGTGGCGTATGGCCACAAGAATGTGCAAACCACGCATCTTTGCGACAGCGTGGTCATGCCCAAAATCGACTACACCCAGTTTATCTATGCCACCCGTTACCGGCGGCAATTCACCTCCAAAAAATACCTGGACAATCTATTGCATCCGGCGACTGTACACGGTCACCCCCCACGCTAGCCACCAACACACTGCATTAAAGCGCTGTATTGTGTCACTGTTGGTATAGAAGCACATTGGTAGCGTGGGTTCGCGTCTCCAGGTTACAATGCACACACCTCTCTATCAGTGATTGAGCAACCTGTCTTATTGCCAAAGCAATTCACCAAAATTCTGTGACTAAGCTCACACCAACACGGGACCCCCGTAAACTGCCTTCACGCCAAAGCGAGTCACCAAGCCACTGCGATCATGCTTACACCACTCCTGTATACTGTCTTCTTGCCAAAACGAGCCACCAAACCACTTCGATAAGCTCCCACCAACACTCGACTCCCGAACAGTTCCTTCTCGCCAAAGCGAGCTACCCAACCACATCGACTAAACTCCCACCAATACACGACTCCCGAAACGTGCCTTTTTGCCAAAGCAAGCCACCATTGAAAGTGAACAGCTTCATAAACCACGTTGCCCTTCTTGCGCAACCCTTTGGATCATATGCCAGAACAGCTACACGCATTTACTCTCACCAACCACTATGTATTGTTCTCAGCACCGCTCGGGGCGAGATTCAGATCAGCCCGCTTATCGTCATAACTAGTTTTGTTGCTATGTGTCAGATGCGGTTTATCATAGTGGTGCCAATTTCGAAATAGGATACTTTTTGAGACGTAAGAACATACCGACTGTTTGGCAATGTTGCGAACATGCACACGTGTTATGTTGGGTATCATACCTGTAGGAAGTGTCCGTCCGCCAGACCCGGATACTGTTGTACCGAGGCCCGAGTGTTCGGCTGTCGTCACTACAGGGATACTCGTACACGTGAAACACTTTTGATTGATAGAGCCAAGTGCGACGATTACATGGACAAAAAATGGTACTTCGAAGACCGACCGTTTGGCACTTTGTGAGAACACATCCACATCACGATGTTGAGCATCCTACTCTTAGGAATTCTCCTCTGCCAGACTCCGGTTCTTTTTGTATCTGAAAACGAATGCTTACTCGTTGTCACTCCAGTACTAGCGTACGCACAAAGCGTTTTCGAATAGTAGAGCCAGGCGGCAGTCGTGAAAAAGATCGCACTGCAGTCAAAGTACACAAGATGATTAGCGAAAACAAACCATCTGGTAAAAGCCAGCAACGAAACCACCTTTGTTGCCCAACACGTGAAATGCAACTCATGCCGTGTGTGGCTTGGAACGTCCGGCAGTAGACCAAACCCACGGTAAGCATTTCGCTCCCGGGGTCAGCAACGTAATCACTGGCTTTGTGTCGCCCGAAATGTAGACAGCAACTCATGCCGTTTGGATAACAACGTTAACACTGTATTGCCTAAAACGTAAACAGTAAGTAGGTCAAGGCCATATTTCCTTTAAATACAACTAAAAAAAGGATAAACTCGTATTCTACTTTACAGGGAATTTTGGGGATCACGTACCGCACATGCTGTTTGCGTTGATATGGTCAGCGTGATGCACTGTCGCGTCGGGGCGAGGAACAAAGCTGGGTTCTTGAACAAAGCATAAAGTGCAACTCATGTCGTATGTAGCTTGGAAAAAACAGTAGTAAACTTAACCTCCATTACTCAAGAGCAGAGAAAAATATGGGGGGGGGGAGTACATTCGTATTCGGCTTCAAGGAGATGAGGGGATGACGTACCGCATATGCCGCTTTCGTCGAAGTCGTCGTCCAGAAGCACCGTTTCCGCATCCCTGAAAATAGCCGGAACGACGACACGTTGGAAACACAAACCAAACAGTTTCGTTTTCATTCCAGATCGGGGTGAGTACTTCAATGTTGTGTGTTTCGGTTAATAGACACATGCCGCGGTAAAGGTGCCCCGTTTTTTTTCTGAGGCTCCTCACCTGAGGAGCTTCATACCTCACCCAAAAGACCAATTCTGAGTAAACCGAAATTGCAACCCGATGACCAAACCCATGGCCGAGGTATAGAAAAATATTCACATTGCAAAACAAGAATGACGTTCCGACGATTTTAGGTTAAGGAGCCCCGTCATTCAGAAACAATTTTTTCTTCCAAAAGTGGTACATCTATCGCAGCACGCGTCAATATCTTGTTTTGCTCTTTTAACCCTACGGTATGCATTGCGTCCTTTTTAGGCCGTCAGGTGAATGGCGCCTACAGGAACATGGACATTCAGTGACTCCTCCCTTGAAAAAATGTTTTTTACTAAGGCGGGGGTTTGACTGAGCAGAAGTCGCCGGCTTCTTGTTGGTTGGCGAGGCATTGCAATTCATTCAGTGCGGTTCAGCGCGTTTGCATCCAACTGAAGCGTTCGTGGCTCGATGTGAGGTGTTTCTCAATTTAGACTAAGATCGTTGGTTGGCATTTGCTCCGCCGCCCCATCAATAACTAGGTGTGAAGTTTAGCCAATCTCCATACCTAACGGTACGTTAGAGGTGTTAAACTTAGGTAGGACCAGAGGGTCTTCTACATGACAAGGCGAACTTGAACAGTACAGGATGGATCAGCTGGTTTCTCGCGTAGCTTACGGAGAAAACGTGTGGCAAATGGATGGTTGAGTATGCAGCATTGCGGCAGTCGTAGTGTGACCGTGGCCAGATACGTTTGGGAATATGCAACACGTATGCTATAAACTTCGAGCCAAACAACCACTATGAGAGGGCCGCTAGTAGTAATGATATCGTGCGGGAGTGCAACAAATTATTTTCCTTCCGTATTCGAGGCAGACAATATGCCAGGCATCACTAAGAGACATGGCACGACATGCTCTTTGTTTTACATCGATACAATAAACAAAAAGTGGGTAGGACTCACGTGTAAGGAACGCATTGAAGATCTTCGTTCCTCCTCAACTCCCTGGGCAGGGCGACACACAAACAAACATTGCACGAAGAAGACATGGGTCCCGTGATGAGGCGAAGGGGAACGGTCGCCATTTTAAGCCAGATGGTGCTATATGCAAAGTGAGACAATCGGACTGGTTGTACGTCAGGGGTATAGTAGCGAAACATTAAGTGAGGGCATTACGGGATGGTAAGTGAGATGGTCGCGGGAGGCTTCAAATTTCAAACAAACACACGCTACTTGTATCCCTCCAGGAAATAGTATCCCCGTGGTAGAGGGGTGATCAACGTTTTACTTGGATTCAAACATCAGGAGTTCTGTACCTTGCTCCAGAATCGACTTTGGGGGAAAACATGTACACGCGACAGGATCCACCATCTCACGGGCCACAGACAAGAACGAATATCATAGAACACAAAACATTGTATTGCAAAGGTATAGAGCTAGGGTTCAGTTCTCAGGTAAGAAGCTCCGCCAGTAAAAAACAGTTCAACCCAAACGTATTTGCGTAACTTACCGTCGTTTATTTCACCTCTTGAATAATTACGTATGCTGCATCTCTATGGCTGAGTAACACGCCGAGATTCGGAGTGGTTGGCGTTCCTATTCTATTCGGGGGCCCCGGGCACGCGGAGGTGGCACGTGAGGATACTTCTGGTCAAACTGCATTTGGAGTTGGTTTGTAGACGGCTCTTCAATTTTTCTGGTCGTGTATCGCTGCACCCGTAAAAGTTACTTGCTTACGTTATCCACAAGGTCTCACCTCTGCAAATAGAAACGACTTTTCCACCGTAGGACGCGACAACAATCTAGGCCGAAGAGACACAGATCGACGCGACATATATCGTTCGACGAAGCACATATCCCTGTAACACGCAAGATAACCCCCCCCCCCCCCAGATGTAATTCCAAGATGATTTTCTCTACAACGGGGAGAGTGCAAGCGCCGAGTGACGCATCTATGGAAAGGTCTTCAGAACGTGCCAAGGTCACGATATTCGTTGTGTGTATCCCTATGTTTTGGAGAACATCGATTCTGAAATTGTTTCGAGGGGATGTGCTACATTGCGTGTATTACAGCAGATCTGGACGAGGTACGTATCTTCTCGACAATGCAAATACGTATAGTACTAACGGTGACCGTTGGTAGGGGCAGCTCGCGCTGTCGGTGCCACGGCACCTGAAGGATTGGCCAGCTAACGCTGGATTGCGAAGGCATTTGAGTTAAATTGACACACGACACTCATGAAAATACGTGGAAGTGTGATGAGCTTAAGCTATATTTTTCGCTTTCCGCCGGAGGTTACAAATATTAAAAGTATGGGGACAGCTCCATGTGGTACTTACAGGTACTCCAGACTGTCAAGCCCATCAAACAAGCCAGCTGGCAAAGTCGTAAGGTTGTTACCGTCAAGGTACCTGCGCAAGGAAATACCGGGAAGGCAACGGTTCAGCAGGGGTTATGGGTTCGTTTTTAGGGCTACGTACAGGCCCATCCGAGGGGTTGCGGCTGGTACTCTGGGGCGATACGCTATACATACACTCACAGAACTTAGGCACCGCTGCAAGTGGGGAGAAGTGACCGTCGCTGGATTATGTATGCATGTCATCGGACACTGGCGTTTACGCTCAGTTAGTTCATCCGCCATTCGATTTGCACAAACCGGATAAGAAACCGACAACGGTTCGGCCGGGAATATGGCTAATTCGTTTGTTGAGCACCCCCCTCAGTCGGAAATGGCTCTGCAAAAATGTGCCACCCCGATAATATCCCGCCTACTCACAGGTTTCCCAAGCCGGTCAAGCCATCAAAGATACCCGTTGGAAGGGAGGCGTGGTTGTTGTCCGCGAGATACCTGGGCATAAACCGTGCGTGGGGAAGGGATGAAAGATACGGACACAGCGACTCCGGATGTTGGTGATGGCCCGTGAAACCGGTATGGTCGACCCCTACGTCCCGGCCGTTGAATGCCGAGTTGTCAAGGTAGGTGCGATGGATATTGGTGATGGCCGTTTAAACGGTGGTATCGGCCCCTCTAGCCCGGCTGCCGAATATCCACTAGCCAAGGTAGCTGGCAGGGTCGCGCTGAACACGCCAGACGGCGCCCCTTCGGCAAAATGAGAAGTATACAAGACCACCCTTGAACGCCATACACCTCTACGCCTTGGCTTCCTTGAACGTTTGAATGTATAGCAATCGCGTACAGCAATCGACGGAGCGTGTTGACACGAACCTCGCGCCAGAAGCGTGTCGGTGTCGTAATGGACACAAGGGTACGGCAGAGGTGCATCCACTTTTTGTATGAGGTTTGACACATGCTACGATAGAGGTGCAGCATTTTGTTTCTCGGGCTCCTCACTCGATGAGCTCTAAACCTCACCCGAAAAACGACTCTGAGAAGACTGAAAGTGCAACCCAATGAGCAAACCTATGGCCTAGGCGTATACAAAAACAATCATATTGCAAAACAAGAATGACATTCTGACTATTTTGGGTTAAGGGGCCCCGTCATTCAGAAACAAAAAAGCCGAAAAGTGCCACCTCTGTCCTAGCACGCGTCGTTTCTGACTTGAAGAACTGTGTACTGGACCCAAAAAATTGATTACGAGAAAAAAAAATGCAACCCGACGAAGAACCCCATGACACTAGGTATAAAACCAACCATATCGCAAACCAAGAACGACATTTCTACGGTATTGGGGTAAGGACTCCCGGCATGCAGAAAACTACTTTAGCCAAAACGTACTACCCCTAGATCGTTGCACTGGTCAATCGTTGGCTTGCCTTGAGTCACGTAGACAGCCTCAGGTAGTCGCGCGCGTTCAAACGTTCGAAGGCAATCAGGACGTCGCTGCTCTTTCTGAGGCAGCGTTCTACACGCACAGATAAGTCCTAAAAAAAAAAGAAAGACTTAAGCCTGCATACACGCTGCTTCCTCGTTTCCACCCCACTAGGTAAGACGTTCAATGCTCTGGGTGCACTTACAAATAGTTCAACGATGTCAGGCCGTCGAACAAACCAGCTGGTACGGTCATGTCCACGTTTTCGTAGAGATACCTGTTTGGTAAACGGGGCAAAGGGGTTTCAATGACAGGAATGGAAAAACACGATAAAGAGTTTCCACTGGCAAGGTGTGAACGGGAATAGCACATGGGTTATTTTCGGTGGTGTTTCCCCTGAACTCGGAGGCGTTACCGGGTGGCGGAGGAAATGCAACTGCAATGGTCGCCGCTTTCAAAACAATGGCATTAACCGTAACCTTTGGACTGGGGGATCTCGTGTACAAAACCGTGGCGTTGGCACAGCATATATCGACACATAGCTGTTACGTATGTCTAGTGTCTAATGCCTAGATACAATGTCTAAACGCGTGTCACCTCTAACTCGCACCTGCTGGCACCAAAGAAAACACCCATACACAAGAGAACTGTTGTGTTCATGCCGAAAGAAACACAGAGAAAAACAGTGTATATCGAGAACTGTGCTAGCGACGCGAAGCGCGAGAAAGGACGAAGCATCGTTACACTTAAGGCTTGCGCAAGTGGCCACCCTATCCCGTTGAAACTCTCTCATCTTTTGAACGTTTTCGGTTTCGGGACACGCACCGCCGTCATGAAACTGCTTATTTTTTTGCGACGCCAATGAAGAATAGTTTGCGTCAGAGTCTGAGCGAGGTACAGGGCCACTCGCTCGGCTGGCGAATGCTCAGGAAAAAAAGATGTGGATGACCCCCGACCCATGCTACCGTGTAGAGGTGCACCATTTTTTCTCTGAGGCTCCTCACATGAGGAGGTATATCTTCCCTAAGATACGTCCTAGGATAGAGGTAGCACTACTTTAGAAATTTTGTTTCTGAGAATGGCGGCGCGCTCCTTAACCCAAAATCGTCGGAATGTCGTTCTTTTTTTTTCAAATCTGAATTTTTGTGTATACCTAAGCGCCATGGGTTTGTGCATCGGGTTGCACTTTTAGTTTATACTCAAAATTTGTTTGTGGGTGAGGTTCAGAGCTCCTCAAGTGAGGAGCCTCAGAAGAAAAATGGTG
>JAYJMJ010267861.1:0-13352 GCA_036873875.1 Laminaria ephemera | reverse complement strand
AGGACAGCTACATCTCCTCACAAGCAACCACAGCCCGCGAAATTGAGCCACGCTCACTATGAGGTGCGTGAGGGCGTTGGGTGCAGCGGGCAGCAGTCGTAGGCCGCCAGAAATGACTCACGAGGTGATTTCGTCAAGTCAAAGTTGCCAGCCAGCATCTCCAAAAATCAAGATTTTGCTCTAAAATCCAAGATCAGAAAAGTTTGCGAGTTAGTATGTACTACTCTTGCTACGGCACGTATGAAGAAACGGCTTTCACCAAAAGTTAGCTGGGGTTTTCGCGGATCTTTTGAAACACTAACAATTCATACCCGAAAAAAAGTGCGGACTTGGGAAAATTCGTCGCCGTTTGAGGTAGTCAAGTATTGGGTAAAAAGGGCAAAAAAGAGCGAAAAAACTCTGAATTCTTCAAAATTTGCATCAGTTTTTATCCGAGAAAAGTAGATCTTGCTTGTAAAACTCTTAACTGTATTTCCAAGTCGTTTGTATTTTTTGGAGAAACGCCTACTCGCGCCCAGTTGACAAAATATTCCTTAGGGATCCGCCGCGGCCTCAACAGGCGAGGATGGCAGAGAGGTGGGAGAATATGCCGAGGGCGACCTCCGCATGTGCCGACGTTTTAGTAAGTGAGTCCATATACCAGCAGGGTTGGGTTGGGTTGCGTTGGGGTTGGGTTGGGTACAGTTGGGTACAGCAGTTGGGTCGGTTTATTATTTGGGTTGGGTTGGGGACAGTTGTAAACATCCACCAGCGCGAGTTCCTAGAGAGAGCTACAGAGTGCCAGGTATAAAAAAAAAACATAGCCGTCAGATTTTGTCCCCCTCTACGAAGTTTACCTTGGTATAGTTCCGTGCACAGCTTGATTAAAAGACCGACGTCTTCGTATCACCCTGTTGACCCTGGTGCGATCTACAGTAGTACTAAGGGGAGTCGATGACCTATAATCCTTCATGAGGACATACACATCCCGTAACACGCGCGATCAGAGTATCACACACAGCTTGCAAAGATGAGTTTCGACGAAATCCTCAATCTCATAGCTGGAGTGTATTTTTAATTTTTTATAAAAACCTGTTAAAAACAGGTTCGATGTGTTTTACGAGGCCAATCGAAACGCTTGTGGCCTCTGATTGTTTCCTTGGGCATACCCAGAGTGTACCTGGTACCTGTTTTTGGTTTCAAGGTGACCAGCAGGCAGGTGCACAGTGTACAGCAGCAGTAGTACCTGTTTTTGGCCATCGCCTTTCAATGTAGTCGCGCATCCACATCAATAGCCAGCATACCAGGTACTCGCGTGCGTCTATCATGCTATCTGTAGACTCTAGCGGAGTCTATATTAATAGAAGCAGCAGCTTGCAAGTATCAAGTATTTAGTGTTCTTGTTTAGGCCATCGCCATAGCTTTCCAGCGCAACTCGTGGGAGTTTTTCAGCTGGGAGTTTTTCACCCTCAGCGAACCTCTGGGCAAGCCGTACGGGTCACAGGTGCCATCTTTTCCCCCCCTTCCCGGTCACTTGCCTTCAGTTTCAACCCGCATACAAGGGTTTAGCGTTCAGCACGGCATCGCATTGCCTGTTCGTCAATACACTGCTTGTTGTGTACTGCTGTGTACAGACCCGAAGTAGAGTCAGAACGTGAAAGGTCCGCGGCAGCAGCAACTCTTACGTACATCGAGAAGCAGACCCGAATCGTAGGATCAATAAAAATACACAATTTTGTCCGGAAACATAAGGGATGTTTTATATTCATATTAAAACACAAACGGTTATTATATTTCCGTCCAAAGAGTGGAAAAAATACCAAAAAATTCCAAAAAAATTAAAAATTCGATATACATCTCCTAAAAAACACGCGCGATCGTATTTTTAATTTTTTATAAAAATCAAATAGAGTTGCACAAGCAACAGCAGTATAATACTACGACTCGCGGTCCTCACCTGTCCCGTTGCTCTCATGGAGGGGCAAGCTCTCCGGATCGTCTTCGTTGCTACCAGCAGATAGCTCTCCTGCCCTCGGGCAAGCTTCCCCCTCTCCCGGGCGCTCAGGCGGTGACGGGCTCGCCCTGGTAACGCTACCATCCGAGTGCACTCGCTGTCGCTTTCTCGAAACCTGCTTCTCCAACCCTCCGGCATAATTTCTGCCGCCTGATGCTGCTGCAGGTTCACCACCGACGCCGTTGGCCGCTAATGCATCGCCATCAGAAGCCCCATTCGGGAAGAAGGGGGCCTTACTATCTCCCGGATCCAAGGCATCGTTTGCTGACTGTAGGGCGGGGGTTCTTTCAGGGCTAGTCTCGGGGGTGTCTTGGTCTTGCTTCGAGGCTACCCTCTGTTTGCTTGTTCTCCTTCCCCCGGCATTCACATCGCGATTTATTTGCGGCGCGATTGATGCGGGCGACGGATTTTTCGGTTGGCGACCTGCACTGTCGGGCGCGGGGGCGGCGGAGGTCTTCCACCCTGCTACCCTGAACTCTCTCTCGGCCGTGTCTAGCAAGCCTTGCATGCTTGCACCTGTCTGCTGCTACTGCTTCTGTGTTGATGTTTTGCGCGAGTTGAGTTTTTGCGAAGTCAAGGTTTCCAATGTTATTTGGGGCGTGTTTTCGACGTTTCGTTTTCTCGTAAAAAACAAAAAAAGAGGGAAAAGGGAACAAAATACGACCAAACGACCCAGACAGATTCAACGATTTTTTGCCACTCTGCTGAACCAGGCATCCTACACCTGCTGCATTGCTGCGTGAAAGCGTCAAGCAGACGACATCAACCGGCCTCTACCGACCCAAAGAATCCAGGATAACGTTGCGTATGTGGGGGTTGTTCAACTGCTCGCCGTGGTCGAGGTTGAACTTGGTCAGGTGTTGCCAGCAGGATGCATGCGCGCATCAACAACAGCGCCGAAGTCTGCCGTTGGTATCTGGGCGCAGGGAGGCGTGATGCCTGTCTCATGCCTTTGATACCGCAGTAGCGAGACGAGATCTTTCCAGGGTATACCATTACCTTTCTTAGAGTAGTATAGTAGTTAGTGGGACACTCAAACCAGAACTCTCAAAAAGTTTATCGTCCATCAACCATGGCTGATGTTACTACACGCCGGCGGACATTCGTCTTCGAGGATACCAAAAACCGCGACTACCGGTATATCAGAGCGGGTCTTCTGCGCCGGGGCTGGCAGCAAGTCGCATTCCCTCGACGTCAAGAGTCGGGAGAAGGAGATTCTCGCAAGAAAGGATCATCAAAGTTCGATTTATGTTGGGTGCAGCGGCGAGGTGCTATGGGGGTAGCCTCGGTAGGATTGAAGGTTGCGCCGTGTCCCGATCTTATCTGGACGCTTAGCCACGGGCGGCTACCGGGATCTGGGGGCTTGGGGCACGCGCAAGCTATCAATTTCTTCGATAGAAGCTCGTGTCTAACTACGAAGGTAAGGTAAAAATACTTACGCATTGGACCTCTGGTACGATCATGTTACAGTACAGGACACCTAATAAGAAACAGAAATACTGACCCACGGTAGGTTTCTTAATTGAGAAAGGGCGCGTTCTACACTAACTTCAGTATAACGGCTCCTGAATTTCTTATTTTCCTGTAAATGTCAGCCTGAATTTCTTATTACGCTGTTTCTTATCGGGTGTCCTGTATTGTGTACTTCCAGCCGTCGTGTTGGCTGCGTGGTTTGAGGTTGCGAGGCGCGTTGCTTATCGCGGAAGCTCAAACCCTAACCCTAACTCTAACTCTAACCCTAACCCTAACCCTGACCCATACCTGGTAGGTTTGTATAATGATGTGGAAAATACCACTGATCGTAGAGTCTATCAATTACCGGGTACGACACAGTTTCGCATGGTGGATTGGATCGGTGACACGTTTACATGGCATTACAACCGAGGAGACCCCCTAACTAACACTCAATGCCGTGGAATTGCATGCCCTGAAAGCAAGTACATCCTTCGCGTGTGTATATATGCCAGGCCGGACTTTGCCGTACTCTGCAAAGCTCGAGACGCTGGGGCTCGGAAAATGGCGAAGATTTCGACTCGCCGTCGTCATTCTTCCCTCGTTGTTTCGATCTCAGTGACATGTCACAAGTGGATGAGTTTAAGGACGACTTCCGGCAGACGGCTGCAGAGGCAGTGCTGAAGGTGGAGGTCCATACAGCATAGACCCACGAAAAAGAAAAAAAAACTAGTTTCTGGGGAATGCTATTACACTTAAATTAAGAGATTGTGCTCAGCGGCGAGTGCTGCACTAACTATTACCAGGTACCAGTATACAATGGCCTCTGGTCAAGGATGCTTAAGGTTGGCGCCACAATAAGGTTTCAAGCCTTGCTCAGATTTGGTGTTTCTTGTTGGCGCGCCCATACTGTGTGCCATGACAGGGACCTGCCGAACCATTAATACGTCATGTATGTACTCGTACGTAAAACTAGTGACACGGGCAACGTGGTTGGGGCTGTTTGCGCTACGACGCAGCCCTCAAGGGTTGGGTGGCATGATCGCCACGCCGGTGAAGCGTCCTGTTTTAGCGTACAGAGGATCAACAACACCGCATCACGAAGTGTTCGTTACGTTTGTAGTACCGCAGTGCTGATGTTGGTATGACACAGGTATCCAACCCCGTTTGTTATCCCTTGCGCCGCTTCAATACCTTCACGCCGCGTCTTGTCCCTTGCGCCGTTTCATAACCTTCACGCCGTTTCTTATCCTTCACGCCATTTCTTACCCTCCACGCCGTTTCTCATCCTTTGCGATGTTTCTTATTTCTTACGCGGAGGCAGGTGTTTCGTCGTTTTCTAGGATATGACAAAATACCGGCGTCTTCCACAACGAACGTTTCTCAGAGTGCTCGAATAAGCAATTCGACCACCAGCTCACCTCATCCAATTTTGGCGGAGCACCGAGGGTCTGACATTGGTAGCTGGTTCGACAAAGTGCACAGCTGGATGTTGGCTCTCGCTCTGAGGGCATGCCGCCGTCGTCTCCTTGAGCTAGCTGGATGGCGCGATGACCAAGTCGGTGCGAATATATATGTCGCCAATTTTATTCCGCATAGTATGACATCAAGGGGATTTACGGGAGTAGATTGGATTTTATCCCCATCTACTCTGCACAACCTGTCGTTCGCCGTTAATTCACCGCGGACGAGATCTGTTCGTAGCTTTCCGGTGCGCTGCAACTAGACCAGCCTTTCAATGAGAGGGTGGCCGTTAACAGTATTGGTTCGCCAATAAGAAACACCTAATCTGAGCAACGCTTGAAGTCTTATTGTGACACCAATCTTGAGCAACCTTGAGCTTATAGACTATTAAATGCTGTCATGATTTAGTGTAGCACTCGCTGCTGAGCGCGATTTTTTAATCCGAATTTCTTAGCGTCCCCCACAAAGTGAGCCTGGCGTTCTTATTTCGCCGTTTTTTGTCCGTGCACCTTGTACTGTATTCCCGCCGGCCGTTTCTAGATATTTACATCTCGGCATTCCACCGCATGCACGGGGTCGATGTGCTATACCCCCCCTTGTTTCGCTGTGGCGAGTAACGCCTTCCGCGCCTCCGCCCGCCTCTCCACTGACGGCTGCTGTACTGAAGGAGCATGGTGTACCGCTAGCGGAGCGGAGCGCCTCAAGCCTCTAGAATGGGATTCGCTGTTGCTCTACAGTTACATCCTACGGCGAGCAGTGCAACCCTTGTCGAAAACGACGGACATCCCTGATTGTCCGGGAAACGGCAAGTCAGCAAAACCTCATGACCGGTCTCGTGTAGCTGAACTGGACTCGCGCGTCCTCATCTCCCAGTCGAACAAGCGAGAAGAAGACACAGCGAAAAGAGAAAGTCGTTTGAAGTGCGGTCGCACGAGCAACAATGATGCCCGCGATAGGCTGCTGTACCCTACCGGAGTAGGGCTGAGGGGGCTGCAAGGTCTTCGCTGCGTGCCCCCGACAGAAAAAAGTAATGGAATTTCGCGCAGACCGGCTTCTGCGCCTGCGCGCCGGCATCGCGAAAATGCGTCATCTGAAGGACGACACCTGAGCCCCGGTCGAGGGCACACGACAGCGAAAGAGGCGTTTTTCACGGCGGAAACTGGGGATACCGGCCGCAGGATCCCTCACGCAGCACCCGGGGTGTGGGGAGTCGAAGAGTGCGAAGCACTGCGGGATGAATTGGTACGTTATTGGGTGTGTCCCGTGCTTTTTTGCGTTCCGGGCGTGGCGTCGGAAGCGAAGAGCAACGCGAAGAAAACCCGGATAATGTTTTCGCAATCCGTCTGCATCCTAAATTTTGCGCCGCACGGAAGATATATTCCAATGTCATAGTGTATTAAATGTGACATCAGGTTAGACAGCAACCGCCTCAAGAGTATAAACATCGTCGATTATCGGACAAGCCTGATTACGGCCCATGCACCTATTTTGCTAATCTCCAAACGTCCATGAAATTTCAGTCCAAAATCTGGAGCACATCTGGATTTTCGCGATCCGGAGGCTGTGCACGCCCGTGGGACCCGTATGAAGGCGGCGACGTCACCGATCACTGTTTGGGAGGGGAGGGAGAGGTGGAGGAGGGGGAGACGGGTGGAGGGGAGGGAGAGACAAGGAAGACGGGTCGCGGCCTCGTGTCACAGTTGATGGAAGAGACCGCGCAACTTTGCGTCGCGTTAGAGGAAAAGTGTCCTCAGTGGAAGATGGACGGTGAAAGTAACCTATGGATGCTCAAGGTGAGCCAGAAATTCCACGAATCGATTATTTACCCTCCATGGATTAACTCGCAATGTTAGTGACAGGTACTTCGCGGCCACGTACATCGCTAACAGGTTATGAGCCTCGTAAATTACTCCTGAGCCAAATGCCATACTTCGAAGTATACATCGTCAACACGTACGACCTATAACAGCAGTAGAACGCGATATCCTACGGCAGTTTATGTGGGTTTGAAGAGGTAAGCTACTACGGTACTTAGTCAGCGAGTGCCCCAGACATCAATGCCGAGAGCGAATGGAATTCACAACCTAAGTTTTTGTTGGTTGGAACGGAAAACCCTACTCAGACATCGCTGACTGTGTAGCGTAGTAAGTTATTCCTTCCAACCAACGACGGGTGCTACGATAGGGAAATTTCTAGCACTTGTTTGACCAAGACATTTCTGACTGACGGGGTTTCTCAACTAGCAAAACTACGATAAATTGTTGGAATACCGTTTAGTTTTTGCGAAAATTCCCGTCGTATGTCTAGGCCATGGGATTGTTCATCAGGCTACACTTTCATCTTTTATAAAAATCGGTTTTATAATTATTCAAGTGGGGGTGCCGCAGATAAGTTTGGTCGTAGCATGCATCGAACAGCTAACAAACGTTGGAGTCTTCGCGATTTTGTGTTTTTTTAGCCGAATGCTTGCCGTTTACTGCTTATGGCCAAGTCGAAAGTGCTGTAGAGCTAATATACAGCAGCATTAACACAGTAGGTCAAGCACTGCCAGAGCCGCTACGTCTTGACTTCCAAAGGATTCATCCACAACGCCCGTTTCAAATGTACCACACGTCACTTGAGAAATCGTTGGCTTGATTTGACCGGCGTACACCTCACAGCAACTACGCCGTGCCTGCCTGTGATGTTCGTCTGCTCCCTGGCTAGCCCGCGGGCGCTTCGAGAGGACAAGGCGTTAGGCTCGCGTGGACCATAGATCAGATATTGTACGCGCAGAAAACGATGGGAGGCAGGGTTGTTCAAAAATACATTGAACCGCCACTGCTACTCCGTCGCCGTCAACCAGCACCAGCACCTCCGACGGAACCGGTACCGACGGAATGGGTACCAACGCAACCCCTAATCCCGGAAACGAAACCACCATCCTCGGATCCGGATCCTCGCCGGCACTCGCGTCAGCGGCGCGATTATCTTGATATGCGTCCGGGGCCTGAAACCCGCAGACGGGTGCCACAACCACAGGCAGGTGACATTAACAAACCTGATAAGGCAGACGAATTGGGTGCTATCAATAGCACGATACCATTCTTGTCACACTCAGAAGTGGAGAAGGATCTAAAGTCCCCCGGCGGTGCCGTGGCTGCACCATTCTCCTTACCACTTCGAGGGCTGAACGGGCGCAACCCCGGCTGCTCTGGGGGCAAAGAACAGAGGGATGTCAACATTGACACCGACCCATCGTCGACCGGAGCAACAAAATTCGATTTACGAGTTTGGGTCCTCGTTAAGGGATGGAAACCCCTGGAAGCGTTCTGGTTCGATGAGTGTTACTTGCGGGTTTGTCCAGAAAGGTTTACGCTAGACGAGGCCAATTTTGGAAACCCCGATGTTCACCTTACCAACCTTTGTGCCCGGCGGCCTGTTGACCGCGTCCTCAAGGCCTCCGCGCCGCCACATGGTCATGCTCACGAGCGGCGTAGGAAACGAACGCGCCCTTTTTCAGCGTCGCGCGTAAAACTTCGTTGTTCGACGAATAATCAATACGGTCATGACGGTCGGACATGTGTCGGCGCGCCTACCGATAATTCAACCCATGCACAACATCGGACACACCAGGAAGATGAAACGGGTGTACTTCGAGAGGCGTTTCATATCGCGGAAGGCGGTAGCGAAGGCTTCGTAGCGAGCCAAGCGGACCTTATCGATACCCTGGGCGAGACGGACGCAAGGGGGGGTGGATGGCCGCCAGATGTAACTGGCGGGTTGGAAAGGGATCAAAGACGAGCGAGGGGGGAACGACTATGGAAGAGCAAGGTTTCTCCGTCAATAAGGCGTATTATCAAAAGCTCTTTGCTCGCCGCATACTCACACGTACGCCCAAGGACATCGTCGTTCCAGCTCTTCGGGTTTGACGTGCTTCTTGACCGAGAACTGAAGCCATGTGAGTTCGCGAGTCTATCACTTGACTTTGCTTACCTCCGTCGGGAGTTGTCTGGAATGGTCTTCGTCCCAAAACTTAGCATTGCTTGAATCTTTGCCCCGAAGTGCCTGAGGGTGGCTTACCACTTATTCGAGAAAATGGTTGACGTAAAATTTGAACTACATCTAACCCTAACCCTAACCCTAAGTCTAACCCAATCAAATCCAATCAACCAATGTAGGGATAATCCCCTTCGTCTCGTACACAGTGTGCCTCAACCATTTTCTCGATTGAAGTGGTAAGGTCTACTGAAGTGCCTCGAAATCACGAACATACTCCGAAGTACAAACTTGCGGTGATTAAATTCCGCGCCCAGGTTTTTTCAGTAGCAAGTATTCTAACGCCACGCGCCCCCCCCCGCGACGGCCGTTGCTCAACCAGGGCTGCTCGAGGTCAACATGTCGCCGGCTCTGAGCCACAGCTCCAAGCGGCAAAGTAACATGATCCACTCCATGTGCGAAGGGCTGCTCCGCCTTACCGTGGACCGGACCTTCCCGCCTCCCCAGCCACCGTCGTCCAGCGCTGACGAAGAAACCCCCAGCTTGAACGGACCCGAAACCGTCACCAACGAAAATGGACAGGAAAGCAAACGAATATCTGTAGAAAACCTGCCACACCACCAGCGTGGGAGGTGGAGGCCGCTCACGGTTCCGCCGCGGCCGCCGTTCCGTAGCTGCCAAAAAGGTGGTGCCTTGGCCTCGACGCGAGTGGCGCAGACTCTTGACGGCAGAGTCACGCCCGAAAATACATGCGTCGCGGACCCGAGCTCACGGAATTTTACCGTCCGAGGGCATCACCTTTCGAAAAGGGGTCTGGTTCGGGCGGAGCGAGGGGTAAGGAGAGCGACCGCGGTGAAGGTGTTAGAACATTGGTGGAAGTCAAAAATCGAGGTCTGCAGGAGGTTGAGCTTGAGGAAGTCTTGGGCCGACACCGTGATACGTCGGTGGGTGATGAGACTGGTCACTCGGCGAAAACAGAGGGCGATACAAGCCGAAAACGAACGGTCGGCGAGATTGCGTCAGCGACAGTGGAGGCGACTGAGTGTTCGGATTTTGGAGCACCGTCGGCTGGTTGCGTTTAGCGAGGCATGTGTCCTTGTGCAGACGGTGTGGAGAACACGTCGACTAGAACGCCTTCAGCGGTCTAAGCTATTGCGCCGCAAAGCAGCCGTTGGTCTTGGGGGTTGGGCCAGGGCGCTGCACTCGCGAAGGCGAAAGAAGGCGGCTGAGATCGCTAGTAATGCGGACTTAGCAGCGACAAAACCTCAACAAAAACGCAAGATTTCGGCCGCCGAGACCATCGTCAGAGCACTTAAAACGGCTTGCAACCGTCGACGGCAGAGCCTCCTCGAACCGCAACGATCTGCTAGTGTTCCGTGCCTGTTTCCGACGGTACCTGCGGCCCAAACCCTAAACCGGGTGGATCTTGTTCAAAGCAGGGCGGCGACTACAATCCAAAGAGCACTTCGAAATGTAGCGGCGCGATCGACAGTGAATGCCGTTCGGACCGCTTCTGCACGTACTCTTCAAGAATGGCTCCGAACCGTTCTTCGAAACTGGGAACGGCGACGTACTTCGGCCGTCGTTGTTCAGCGGGCTTGGCGCCGCGCTAGGCAGCGAAAGACGATCGCAGTACGACAAATAAACCCCAACGTCACCGACGATGGCCTTCGCAATGTCACTGCGTCGGCGGAATTGGAAGAACCTCAATCGAGAACTGCTGCTGCTAAAGCCCGAGGCACAAACGTATCAGCGTGTCGAGCAAAGCGTGGCGGTGCGGTGGGTATTCAGCTCAAGAAAGGCGTTGATCACCGTCATGTCCGTGGACGAGAAACCGACGGTGAAAATGTTGCTTCCGGTCACGTAACAAGCGATTATGCTCTAGCGAGCAGCTCGTGTTCGTCTCACCACACAATATCGTCAACGGAGGGGTATTCAATGGAATTTTTCGGCGTAGAAGTCGATTTTTGTGCGGGCTCCCCGTCGATTTCCGCGGATGAGTTGCTGTCCCAAGCGACCACGGCCCACGAGGACTGGACGGTCCCAGCTCTGAACCAGGTTGAAGGAGATGTGGCAAGCTGTAGCGGCAAGGATAGTGAAGGGGAGAGTGGGTCGAACGAAGCAGGACGTACGAAAGCAGATACGGCCGCAACCGTAGTAGTGTCACACCCTCGCAAAAAGACTAGCAACCGCCGAACGAGAGATTGGCGCCAGACGGATGCTCGGATGGCGCGAAGCTCGAGCAGCAAGATTGGAAAAACGGTCAAACAAAAGAAGAGGGCGATGACAGAAAATACCGAAAATTCTGCGGGCATCGTTACCCTCGACTGCATATTGTGCGACATGATCGACACCAAACGCCCGAAGAGAGTGATCCACAAAGCGAGGAAGGGGCATGGCCAATCCGAGGTTCACTGCCCGCGCCAAGCGATCAGCGGCAGGCCCACTACGGTGTCGGGCAATAAGCTCCGAGGACTAGCGGACAACAAATTCCCTCCACATTCGGCTGCAGGCGGGAAAACAACCCACAGCGGCCGCGCGTCCGGCAGCAAGGTTCGCTTGGCAGCCGCCCAAGCCCAATCGAACACGGCAACCAGCTCTGCCCCTCGAAGTTGTAATCGACCGCACAACCGCTGTCAAGGGTCGAATTTTGTTGATTGTGCTCCCCTGTCCCGAAGAACCAAAACGCCTGAAAATCGTGCCCTGGACATGGAGGATGTTTTGAGCGGAGGACGGGACGCACCCACCGAACAAGCGTGCGGCGGTAGTAGGACGCGCGCGTTGTCTGGTGGCGGAAAGCGTGTGAAGAGAAAGACGAAAATCAAAACGGGAGCGCCGTGTCCAGGAAGTAGTAATAATAGTTCCAGGATCAGACAGCGAGCGCCGCGCACCGGAGATAGCACCAGGCTAGAATTAGCTAGCGGTACGAGCAGTATTTTTTATACAGGTGAGAGCGGCGCGGTTCTGCAGATGTTGGCCAACTTGGAGGGATGATCTGAACATACCAAATGCGACGCCCAACGAAGTATGATACCGAACGATGTTTTTCTTGCCGAGGGCTAGTCATCACAAACACCCAGGTAGGTGCGAGTAGGTGCGAACCTATCCGCGGCGACTTTGGTCTTCCCACGTGATTTCTCGCGCGATATTTTCGCAGCGCGATCATGCGTTTGGTTTTTTCCTGGGTCCCTCGTATCGAGCACCCTCGTATCGAGCACGGTTGTTAAAGCGATGGCGTCTGTGCTGTTTGGCGTTTTAGATCACCCAAAACTCGCTGTTGCTGTTTAACGCTAACTCCCGAAAAGCCGGGAGAGTACTGGATCGCTTCGAAAGACGTACCAGTTTTTTTTCTCACTTTTTTACTTTCCAGCTTCTGGACAAGCCGTGGTCACAGGTGTCGTCCCTTCTCCCCCCCGGTACGTGCCTTCATTTTTATCGCGTAGAGGATTTAGCATTCCCAGCGCTCGTCGATTTTGTATGAACACACCATACACACACAATCAAGGTAAAACCCACGACGCCCTGCTCATACAATTTGGACGTTTCATTTGACATTACCCCCCGCCCCCCTATCCCACAACAATCCTTATTCTAGAACGTGGATACCGGATCACGTGGGGCCAACCCGTCATAACACGTACTCGTATAGAAAGTCCAAGATATCTGGAACAATCACACAGTCCAGAAGCAACTGCCGCGAGAAGTATCTGATCCACTCCAGCCTCTGCTCGCGGCGTATTATGTACGATCCACGACCAACAACAGTCGACCGCCTGTTGCTCTGAAGTTTCTTCTCGGGAATGTTCAGTACCACCGTCGATCGTTGGCTTTCCTCGTTGCCCCCGCTCAGTCCGTGGCTCTCCAAGTACCTCCAGGAGTACTCCGGGTTTGGTTAGGTTTATAGCCAAAACAGCAATCAAAACAAGTATTATTTGGTGTTCGGGGGCGCGAACAGCACGACGACTCAATCGAGAACACATCTTCCGACGAGATATATAATATGTCATATCATACGAGTATTTAAACTGAGCTGCTGGTGCGGCACGTCAACATAGCGTTTGTTCGCTCGGATCTACCAGCAGCCAGTGCAGCGCCGTCAGACCAACCGCATATCTGCCGTATGTATACCAGGTGTGCGTGTACATGCGGCTGACTGAGGTTATCATTGTAGAGGCGAAACAGCCGTTGTATGATTCCACGACCACACCAAATAACCGACGAAACCGGCGAAGACCATTCAATTGGTAGAACTCACAGCTGACGTATTTCATATATCTATACAAACGCGCGGCCGAAGTAATACGCAGCTTGTAAAAGTTGAGGATAGACCATTCAATTGGTAGAACTCACAGCTGACGTATTTGAAATATTTTTTATTAAATATTTTTTATAAAAAAATTAATAATACACAACAGCTGTGAGATCTAGGATTTCGTCGAAACTCATCTTTGCAAGCTGTGTGTGA
>JAYJMJ010267853.1:0-13353 GCA_036873875.1 Laminaria ephemera | reverse complement strand
AGTTATAGCATCCAAGAAACCCTCTTGTGAGTGACCAGTGCAGAGCCAGAAGCACCCTTGAATAGACATACAGTGATCGATCTCTAGCACCATACTGAAATACCACCCCTAGGACCATACCTATACACCGTAGTCAGCAATACAAACACTGACCCAGGGTAAATTCAATATTTGGGAAAGGGTGTCTTCTGCACAAAGATCAGCCTGACAGCTCCTGGAATAGTTAGATTCCTGTGGATCCCCACTTGGCTTGCTTAGCGCTTGTTTCGACATTGCGAAGCATAACACATTTGACTTGGAAGAAATCGATGCAAATCGACGAGCAGTGGGAATGCTGAACTCAACCCTACGCGCGACAAAACTGAATCCACGTTCAGGGGGGAGAAGGGATGACACCTGTGACCACCGCTTGTCCAGGAAGTCGGTGGTGAGGGTGAAATCTTCTATTAAGATACAACTTAAGCTGGAAAATAAAAGTGATCGTACCAAATACAGGAAAATGTGTGTTTCACTGCAGGCCATCAATATATTTGGGTATAGATTTTCCACCGTGAGATACGGTATATTTTAGGCGTACCTCGCTCAGACGTGCGCCCTTGAACACTACCAAATAGCAAAACCGCTCCAAACGTACAGGTCACAAAACATTTCAAAACTGTATACGATGAATGCTTAGTTGCAGTCCGCCAGCACGTGTCTTCGCTGGATTGCGCGTAAGCCTTTCATGCGAAACAGCACGGCTTGGGACCAAGGTTACAGCAATCCTCCAAGTTACTTTGAGCAGCCCCTTTTTTAACGACTCAGAGCCACTCGCGAGATCGGCTTCCATAATTGTCTGTGTTCGATTTCGCGATATCCACGGCCACGGAATGTTTTTTTATGCTGCTCTAACAAAATTTGATTAAGTTATTACGGAGGGCCATAGTAATCAGGACCTACGATACACACAATAACCTATATATTCCACTGTTTTCACTAACCATATTTGGTCCTGATTACTATGGCCCTCCGTAATAGGTGTTTAGTGAGGTATAGAGCCAAAACACGGCAGTAGAACGGGAAACCCCCGGCAGAGAATTGGGGGGAGCTACCCCTACCATGGTCTTGGCATTGCTCACCTCCGTCTGGAGCTTCGTTGCTCGTAAAGTGTTTGGTGCCACCTATCTTCATATCGGCGCTGATTACACTTATGGCACCTAAGGATAGCGATACAGTTGATCATAGGAGGGATTTCACTCATGGCACCTAAGGATAGACAGAGTTAGGAGTCGAAAAGGCTGGGGCGGCGTTGTGATAACGGTGTTGAGAGGGTTCCCAGATTCCGAAAATGTTTTCCACATGTCGTTGGTAGTAGGTGTATACCACTCAAGTGTAAAAAAGAGCAACCCCACCTATTACCGTGTCGGAGCCTTATTTTGTCATCTGGCATCTTTCTTCGAGGCACGATTAACACCTGGCGTGTGCCAGATAATACCTGCAAAGCACGTGTCAATCATCAGACACTAATACCGAAGGAAAGCAGACCAAACCTCTGCAGATGGTTACGTACAGCAGTTTCAGTCGGGACCAGGACGCGATTCGGCCCGTCGCTGTAAGACACAGGGCAAGCGCTCTACATTTACCTTGAAGCCTGCATCTATATGGGTGTTGGGCTTACTCTTTCTCGCCTTGAAACCTCGGTGAACAGATAACCTTCGAGTGTGGTGCTTGTACAGGTTTCGAGGCTCTAGGATGAAACACTGTAACAGGGATGGGTGTTACGACGAAACCAAGTGCGAACGGCACCCAATCGTACGAAGTTGGCCTAAAAGTGCGAGCGGCACTCGCGAACGGCAACGGCAAATCTTGAAAGGCGTTGATACAAGGATGGAACACTCTAATCCCGTTCCTCGGCAAAAATACTACAAATATGGGTTGGCAGGCTATACATGTGTGGAATCATTTTCCACCTGGGGTTATTTTCTGTTTTCCGCGAACGGCTGCAATTCTGCGAACGCCGCATGGTTTGGCGAACGCGGGTGTACGTGTACGTGTAACATGCGCCCCTGGATGTTCTATACAAACGACTGCGAACGATAAGGTGCATACGGCCCGAGACCGATTCGGACCGCCACCAGGCTTACCTTGGATATATTAATAGTACAATACTAAGCATCGTCCATGACCAATGCAGCTTCGTAGTGTATTAGATTGGACGACACCTGCATACTATAGCTGCCGTGTAATGGGAGATGGCAGTGGCAGGAATGAAGTTAAAAAGACGAAAAATTCCTTTAAATTAAACGTTTAATAGGATGCTATTTCGAAGCCATGGTCTTACGTACAGCATTAATATGAAGTCAAGATCAGAGATAGTTATGAACCCGCTGCCTACTGTAGGGAATTACAAGATCGCGGATCTTTGCAATTCTTGAAACTTGCACGCCATACATGCATAGGTGTTGCGCAGGATTGACAATGCATGAAGAAAATAATGGAGGTTAGTTGTGTCTTTCAACAGTGATCTCTAGCTAAAAGGGTACCAAAACTACGTTGATGCACTTCGCCGGCTTCGGCGGCCAAAAATCTTCGTGTCAGCAATCTGGAAGCCACGAGCCAGTGACGACCCTCTGCTGCGCTATTAGCCCCACTTGCGTACCCAGTACCAGTATGCAATACAAGTGGCATGTATTCAGAGGGCGCAAGCCAGTGGCGACCCTCTATGGCGCTACTAGCCCCACCTTCCTGCTGACTATGCCTTACAAGCGCCGTAGCCCACTGAACCGGCCAATCCTACCGAACCCGAACCGGCTAATCCTACCGAACCCGGTGCAACCTCGCACCGAATTTCCCGACCTGGTATCACCGTTGGAACACTACTACTACTACTACTACTACTACTACTACTATTACTACTAGTAGTAGTAGTACGGTAGGCCCTTACCGACAAATGCTACTGTAGGGGGGCGCCTAAAGTGTTTCAGACGCTCCCCGCTTGACAAGCTCAGTACATCACCCAAAACTGACTTTAAAAAGCAAGTGATTACGCAACCCCGAGGAATAATGCCATGGCCTACTGTAGGAATACGATGAAGAGTGTAGAAACACGCTGATGATGTGCCAGCGATATTGGGTAGTTCAACAGTTGAAGAGCCCCGTCAGTTAGGAATGTGTTTTGGCCATATCGTGCTATTCCAGGGCTAGCACGGTTTGGCTAAAAATGTTCTGAGTGACTGGGCTTCTTAACCCTAAACGTCATTTTGGTTCTGCAGTATTGGTCGCTGTATAATTAGTCTAGGGTATTAGCTGTCGGGTTGCACTTTATGGTTTTCTCCACTTTTGTGTTTGGGTGAGGTTTCAGGGCTTTTCAAGTGAGGACCCTCAGAACCGTTAGGTGCTCCCGTACCGTATACTATTCCGAGCAACCTCCGGAACTGCGTTCTTACCTCCATAAGAAGAAGCCGAGTTGTGAGCAAGATAGGTATTTCCGTCGATGCTGACATTGGAATCTTTAGCACGCATTGCCCCTATGGGAACAGTAAGAAAAGAAGTTCATCGTTAGTGCAAACAAGAATGCAAGCTTCGAATTGTACTTCGCCTTGCAATTGGAATCCCGTTAATCATCATTATAATGCTAAGACTAATAGGAAACCGTTTCGAGCTGGCTAAAGAGGGGTACTAAGACCGAGGGTAATGTATCAAATATTATACTTCATGCAAATCAACCAATTTACACAAGTGGACAACAGTTGCCAATGTTCTTCTCTGTCAGATGCTATCGACAGCCGCTATGTTATTCTCAGGGCCGGTCACACGGGGGTAGAGTTTTAAACATGACAGCTGCTGTATTATTATCTATCTTGCCTTGAGTGCCATAGGAAAAGTTCTAGCACTGTTCCACCAGCCTCCACGGCCCTCCGTCACATATCAGGTGCAGTTCATTGGAAACGGGCAAACAACAAATACATGTGGCCAACTCTTAGAGTGTCCAACGGTCTAGGAACTACTTTATCGAACCATATGCACCGGTAAAGACGACGCAACATTTAATGAATTTACAACACAAGAAAGAAAAGCGCAAGTAATGAGCAACAGTTGCGCTTTATTCGTCAATTACATAGCTTAGTGGAGACTTTGTCGTACGTCCTTTGTGATATCACCAGGGCAATAATGAGGGATGCACCGGAAGTCTCCCCTTGCGTAGGTGTCGCCGAAGCAAAGATGTTGGGATAATTTCAAAGTTATACGCGCGAAAGACACTTGACAATGTGCGTTCAGACGCGTGAAACATTTGTTTCGCCTACAGCGAGAACACAAGAGGTACTCGCAAATATTTTGTCACCCCCAGCGTGAAAACAAGAGCAACATTGCTTTTGCCTGCGTGGCAAACCGTAGCGCGGCACAAAACGCCTGTTGAGCTCGCGCAACGCGCCTTCCACTGCCGGTTGCGCGATAGAGCAGCTCCGAACCATACGGTGCGCCCGTGCAACAGCTTAACAGGTAATTAATGCGCTGGTTCTCACCTCCCGAAAACACTGCATCGTTGTACTTGTAAGAGGTGTTTCCGTCAATGGTCACCTCCGCGTTCGTAAGGTGCATTGCACCTGCGGGGGAACGAGGGACTTAAGTACATATTATTTTGTCGCCCTGAACAACCATCGCGAATGGTGCACTTCCTATTACTAGGCACAAACCACTCGTGGAGACAACAGCGATTATAATACATCTGGCCTTATTCTTCAAACAACATCAAAGAGCACGGTTAGCGGGTTCAACACGATATCATATGCACGATGCCGATCAGGCATTGGCTGGCACCACGGTTGGCGACGACGATCACCGCTCGGTATTGTTTAAACAGATGGCAGCTATTTCACTTCGTTTAAAAAGGGTGCAGCAGTCAATGTGTTCATCTGACTGCCAGTTTATTGCAAACACACCAACGAAACGAAATCACTATACACGACAAGTCCATCTGACGCGGCTTCACGCTGACATTGTGGAAGTCCTGACCAACCATCACGCACGTACAGCCATGGTCCCGAAACCTTCAACCATTCCGAGACGTTTGCTACCAAAGGAGTACAACATTTAGGCCATCACAAATCTGACTGACGGGGCATCGCAACGGATGAACTACCCAATGTCGTTGGCATTTCATTCTTCGTATGCTGCAGCTATTCTTCGTCACATCTATCCGGGCCAAGGGGTGGTTCATCGGGTTGCACTTGCCATTTTTGTCAAAGTCGGTGTTGGGTTGAGGTATAAAGCTCCCCAAGTGAGGAGCCTCAAACTAACGCATGCGTCATGCACTCCTCACCTCCAACATAAGAGGCTGAGTTGTCACCAAATGCGGTGTTTCCGTGGATGCTCAGCTCCGATTCCAGATTGGTGAACACGGCTCCTGCGAAAACAGAGCAGAAATGTGTTAAACTAATCGGGTAGCATCACGAAGAAAACTCATGGATCTAGTACACCCATGTTTTCATAACACCGTGCATTTTTCAACGTGAGCCAGGGTCCTTACTGCGGAAGAGTTAAGCATGTGGTTCGCTCTTTCATTGGAACGATATACTGTTTACGTGACGGACGCAAAAGAAACTAAAATACCCGCCGTTTTATACGTAAGAAACCGGGACATTAGCACCGGCCAGATTCCTTGTGTTTTAAAAAGGGCGTGGTTCGCACGAACGTGAGTAAACTGCCCTAGGACGAAGAATCAAGACAGACATTGGGAAAGCAGAAGATATCGTTGTCTAGAAAAAGCGGTTTAGTATGAAGACAACACACACACACATGTTGACACCAAGAATCTGTTGAGAGAACGAATGTACCCATTGACTGAGTGACGATCCGTTGGGTTTGGACGTTGGGGTCGTTCATAGGTAAACCCCGCACGCGCATACACGCCTTAGGACGATATGCATGTACAAAAACAACCTTCAAAATCAAGATAATCTTTGGAAGCAATCGCGTCATTCAATACATGCTTGTTTACCAGCAGTTAGCTCGCACGTTTCTGCGATTTCTCCTATAGGGCTGCCCTACAAATCACAAAGTTATGGACGTCACACCTCCTTCCACAGCGGAGTTGCTTGAAAAGTTTGTGGTTCCGTCGATGTGCATCTCCGTATGAATCACGCTTATGGCACCTGCGGGAGAATAGAGGGAGTACAGGTGATATTTGTCCACACGAGGACTTCCGTTTGCAGTACGGGTGATGTGCCTACCTTTTACTGTCGAATGCCCGCCGAAGCTATTAAAAGTGCACACAACGAAATGTAGCCCAGGCATATAAGGGAAACAACTTACATGTGTGCATGTAAGCATTGTGTAAACAAAACAAGCGCATATGATAAGCGATTTGTTTCGTGGTTGGGTACCGGAGTGTACCGTAGGCTACGTGTATCGCACAACAACGACACAACAAAAACGGACAGGCACATCTGGTGCTTGACATTCGCTTCTGCTTTTGGCATATTTGATCGATGTTGATCTCTAACGAGGCTGCAGTCTCCGGTACGCCTAATTAGGCGTCTAATAAAACAGCACAGCTAATTCCTGCGTGTTCTCACCTCCATACGTAGGTCCTGTGTTGTTAGAATAGCTTGTATTGCCCGTGATGTTGACCTTCGATTCGTAAGCGCGTATTGCTCCTGCGGCAACACAACGGAAAACAATCACGAAGCCGACGGAAAGGGGGTCGATAAGAGGGCTCGTGCGAGTGGCTACGCGATGCTTTTTAGCCTTTGTGCTTTTTGGCGTCTCGGTATATATGAATTGATCATCACGCTGCTCCAACAAAGTGTTTGTAAGTCCATTTTTGAGCGAGCTATAGAGCCAGTTGCGGGAGCGATCTATAGTGAAACTCGGACTACCTCTCCCTACCGTAGCTTGGATCTCACACTTCGTCTCAGGTCGCACGGCAATACCATCACGTCTCCATCATTCTCAATACCTGTCTTAGTCGCAAATAGTCGTAGGTTTAGCGCAAATGGTCTTGGCGAAACAACGTCGGTCAGGGGGGGGGAGGGGGTCCAAGGGACGTCCGGGGTGTCACGAACCGTGACCATGCAACCCCGGTTAAGGCTACGGTTATCCTTGAGCCCTTCTAACGGGAACCCAACGGCATGAAGGTAAACCCACAAGTGCGATTCCAGCCATACACGCTTCGTTTCCAGAAAGCCACATTACACCGTTGTGACGTCAACCCAATTTAGATTATTACACTAACAGATATACACTTATTGGCAGTACGAGTGCAGGTCGTGAGTTAAACGTAGCACCTGTACTACGCCAGCTGACGCGTTAAGGTCTTGACCGCATGTCGCGCTAAGCCCCAGAGCAGGTACCGCATCAGGGCAACACAAGCATGAAGCACGAGGGTTGGAGTCAAGGCTGAATAGGCTAACCCTAAAGTTACTTCCTACGTACGTATTAGCTCCTTGCTTCGGTTTCTCTTCTTTTCTCTGGTTTCTCTTTCTGTCTTCCTTTGTATTTTCATACTTATTGTTTTTCTCCTCGGATTTGTACATTATTTGGTTTCCTTGGTGGCATGCAGTGTAGTCGGTTGCAGTTGAGAGTCTTGAAATGTATGTACCAGTATGGGACGCGTGCTACGATACAGGTAGCACTTTTCGGCTTTTTTGTTTCTGAATGACGGGACTCCTTAACCCAAAATCGTCGGAATGTCGTTCTTGTTCTTCGATGTGATTTTTTTCGTTACCTAGGCCGTGGGTTTGTTGATCGGGGAGCACTTTTCGTTTTCCTCAAATCAGTTTTTGGGAGCAGTATTAGAGCTCCTCAAGTGAGGAGCCTCAGAAATAAAATGGTGCACCTCTACCGTTGCATGCGTCATGGGCCTGATACGAACGAACGCTGACTTCCGATTTCACTTTTATTTATATTGCTGGCCGATGTACGACTTGCTTCAGCTATGATATATACGCGTACCACTTTTGGTGTGTTATATTTTGTTTTCCAGGCGTATTCTTCCACTCCAGAGCGACTGGAGCCTGTCCTGTGACCACGGACTTGATTATGAGAGTTTATGTGAGAAGAAGAACAACAACAGGGTGGGAAATATAACGAAAATAAACGACCCCCGGAAAAAAGATTTCAAGTATCAAATTCCAACAAAAGGTAAAACTAAAATAAAATATTAACGCAGACTCCATGGATCCTTGCCATATTCTTGCCATATTGGAGACAAGAAAAAACTGTTTATTGATAGTAATTCGTACCAAACCAACCGGCGACCGAGGTATCACACACAGCTTTGAAATGTCATTACAACACCGAACAAACATACATACCGCGGAGCTGACGCTTACGGTATGTACGGTTCACGAACAAAACGGAGCAAAATCTGCAGACTGTAGGTAGCCTTTAATCTTCAGATATATCGACCGAGGAAGTAGGAAGTGCGAGTGTACCAGCTGACTGGAAGAAGAGCATGCAGCAAAGTGCAAGTATCATTACGCTGAACGCGTGTCGTACATTTCCCCGCAGTGTAATCTGGGCATACCCCCTTTGCCAGCAGCCCTGTCTGCTTTGCTTTTTTAGTACTGAGGCGCCGTAATCGTGTCTTACCTTCGATGCGCGTTTCCTCTTAAGTCCCCATGGACCTAAACCTATATATTGGAGCGCTGAAGTACGCCCAAGCTAGCAAAACACTGTGCAATAATAACGCCTTCTACTTCGCGCCGAAGCGGTTCTAGGTACTTAGTTTTGTTATGTTTTTACGACTGCCGTTAAAGAATATCGTGTAACAGTATAATGGTACGAGGGGCATTGAAATGGCAAACACGTGTGGAAAGTACAAATAACGTTATCTGCAACCAGCATAGCAACATCCTCAACACTCGAACACAACGGACAACCCCAGCTTACGTGCCGATAGCACAGGTAAGAGGGTATTGAAATTTGGAACATCTGCCGAAAGGGCTGCAGGAGAATGCACCCCAATCAGCAATTAAGGGTTAGGGTACCTTAACCCTCAGTATTTTCCAGCAGTGCACCCTCAGTGCTTCCTCTTCAAAAGACACAGAAACAACTAAAGGAAACGATCCAGCCAGAGAACGAAAGCAAACCTAGCGTGACCGTCCTTCGCACATGCCCTGAGGGTTATTCTTGTCGAAGCTGTTCATTTTCGACCAATACCAAATTTAGGAAATTTGTAGCGAACTTCGAAGGCTTTCTGTCCTAAAACTTGATTGTCAACATCGTGCAACTTGGAAATTCCAACGTATGTGGCATTTACTTGGAAATCAAGGAACAAATAGTGGAAGGTTTGGAGTTTTTCGACAAAAGTTGCTCGGATAAGAATGGGCCTAAGGCCTCTCCCCAAGAAGCAAGAACAACGCCCGCGAGTTTTCTCACCTCCCGAGAAATTGGCTGTGTTGTGTTCAAAAGACGTGTTTCCGTCGATGTTGACCTGTGACCCAGAAGCGTGTATTGCACCTGGGGGTCAAGCAGACCGTCGTCGTTGAGATATTCGGACACGTCACCACGAAGTTGTGGCTTCCACATAACTTTCCGAATATATTGCAGAGCTAGCCAAGATGCGCACTGCGGTATCAACGGTCACCCCCAGTATGGTTTGTTTCCAGAATGGGTACAACCCCAGGCATGCATGTGATTGGCGGAACATACACGGTATGTTTTGGGTAACACTTGTTTGGCTACTTGTTTTCGGACTGATGGAGAGGAACGTCTAAATATCGTTGTAATTTTGAATGTGTTTTAAATACAATTCTTGTTAAGTACCTAGGCCGTGGGTTGTCCATCGGGTTGCACTTTCGTTCTACTCGTAACGCCAATAGTTGTAGGTAATGGACAGGGGGCTTCAACGGAATAATCCCGGCAACAGTTTTGTGGCCCCTTACCGTAGCATGCGTCCTGAAGGGGGTCAGTATGTTTCCAGACTGTGTGATCTTTGCAGCGTATGATCGTGCGTTGTTTAGACTCACCGCTCGGCTCGCAGGGATTAGGCAACGGTTTTTAATCGGATATAGTCGAACTAGCAAGGATAAGTCGTACATCGTACATCGCGCGCAAGCCATGCCAGTCATTTCGAAAGGGCGACATACGCAACACAAGCCCATCCCCGGGGAATATCTCGCAATACCATCTGACCGGCGCATGTCCGTCAATATATCATCTCCTTGTCGTCGCCATCTCCGCAACACGAAAAGCATTGAGTGTTATGCCCGTGCAGAGCGCCGCCGCTAACCCTGAACATATAACCCAATCTATGTATCTACAGACGAGACCAAGACAAGATTTGTGGGTCATGGCCCGCGATGTACTTCCAGAACCTTGAAGATTGCGCTTCATGAACCAGGCAGTTCCAGCCTGAGTCATACGTTCGCCCTGAGGTCTGCTGCACGTACACTACACTCGGTATTTGTATATTCGTTGGGTCAACAGGCAGGTTCATAATTGCTACTTCTCCGATGCACTGCGAAATGCGGAAAAAGAAATATGTGGAACGCAGGTAAATGATATTTTATTTGGTGAGAGTGCTAACATTCGATGTATTGTGTCAGCTGTTCAGTCCAGAATGAAGTATCCATTGCACATTGTCGGAGGGAAAAACATACAATTCACAAAAAGACTCGCGCTACGATAGAGGTAGCACGTTTATGCTTTGTTGTTTCTGGATGACGGGGCTCCTTAACCCTAACTCGTCGGGATGTCATTCTTGTTTTGCAGTATTTTAATTTTGTATGCCTAGGGCCGTGGGTTTGTTCATCGGGTCGCTCTTTCAGTATACTCTAAACATATTTTTGGGTGAGGTGTAGAGCTCCTCGAGTAATAACCCTCAGAAAAAAAATGATAGCATTCACCTCTACCGTTCCATGTGTCCGGGTGATGCAAAATTATCGTGGGTCCTGATTACTATGGTCCTGATTACTATGGTGTGTAAAAGGTGGATGATCTTGTCTATATGCACAAACTTGACGCGCTGCACCCGCTGCGATATACTTTACAACGGGGCGCATGTTGACGCTCTACGCCAATGCGCATTTCATCGTTTTTAAGAGCGAAATGAGTATATTTGCACCGAATTGCGACTCGTCGCTTCTCTCGACAAGTGCCATTCAATGGGTTTGTTTTATGGGGGGGGGTTGAGTGTGTAAGCAAATTTGCACCAACCATCAGGCGAACCGTGGGGTGGTTAAGGAACAAATCTGTCCGGCGCGGTGAAATACACTGCTTCGATGCGGCCACAGTGCGTTTTACTAGTTGGCACTGTGCTGCGAAACGGTCATGTGTGCGCCCTTACGAAATGTTCGTGAAGGCACGAAAAGCTTATTTTAACTTCTGCGAGCGTTCCTACCTCCGGCGGACGTTGTCATCGACGAGGCTGAGTTTTTCGCAAATGTAGTGTTTCCGTTGATGATAACATCCGATACCTCGGCGTAAATGGCACCTGCGGGAACATTAGAAACGTTACGGGGTCAGGGCTTGAAAAATTCAAAACGACGCTCATGATCTTCATGCAGTCGAATTATCGACCATATATCCAGTGAACGGCAGAACAGGACACCCAACTAGAAACCGACCAAAAGTAATTCCAGGCTTGATATGTAGAACAACGAAATAGCAAAGCCTGGGTTGCACACCATCTAGATGCATACGATATGATATCGACCTCAAAGTCAATTATCTATTTTTTCTTAACTACAATCAACTGTGTGTGTTGGAGTGAAGAAAAAAGTCGAACATGATGCAAGCAGTACTGCAGACAAAACGGAGAATTCCGGAGTTTGGGGACCGAACTTAAGGTTATTCCGATGTATTGTTGTGACTGAGAACTTAAGAGGCGTTTTGATTCAAGATATATCGTGGAACGATTCAGAATATATGGTTGAACAATTGACATGGATTTCAGCCATGTGACTCCGCCGACCGAACCCTTCGGTGGACTGTCCTAGCTCGCTCTGGCGTGCCACCGAGAATGCTCGCCGTCATCCGCCAATTACACGACAGTATTCAGGTATTCGTGCGCTTGGACGATGTTGCGAGTACTACTATATGTCCAACGTGTTTCCAAACGCAGTAATACGTGTGGCTGAAAAACGGTTCCTCCCTGATGCAGACATCATGGACAGCATGGTGCAGCTCAAACGAAACAAGGAGAAAGGGGAGAACGTGGGCAAGCCACGGGAGGGGGAAAGAGGAAGAGCTCAGGGGGTGCGGAGGACTGGAGATGATGGCGATCAAAACAACTGTGACTGCGGGCTCCGGAGACCAAGACGGATAATAATATACCTGCAGACGGACAAAGGGGAACATGTGTCGTTCACTGTCGCTGCGGCCGGCCAGGTAAACAAAAAACGGCCGAAATAGTGCACATGGGCGGGCCTATCAGCGCAGACGGAGAGGTCAGCGTCGACATATCCCGACATCTTCAGAGGGTCTGGTCGTGCTTCCAGCGTCACAAGAAGAATATGTACGACCGCCCGGGTGTGCGTCTGAGGCTGACGGTGCGAACGCTGCATGCCGAGGTGATCGAGACGACACCGTACGGGTGCATGGCGTGGAGCCCGAACAAGCCTGACTACGACGATAAGCTACGGTGGCTAGACTACACCATGCTCCTCCGATGCCTCGATTGGCGGTAGCGGAAGCGCGACCACCACAACCTATCGAACGCCGACGCGCTTGCCGGGATAGATTCCGAAAGCATTGAGGTGGCAGTGCGCTGACGAAGGATGTTGTTCGAATTTTAGGGTTTGCGTGCGCAAGGAGCACCTGCCGAGGAGGGTATGTTCGGGGAGTTGGCTGGCGGTATGTGATACTCCGCGTCGCAGAACAAGGATTGCATGGGGCGCCGTCGAGACAGAGATAGCGAAAGTCGGCATGAATTTCGAAGGGTGGCGGGAGGCAGCACATAAGGCCGGAAGATGGTTTTGACGCGTCGGGGGGGGGGTGGTTGCGTTCGTGCGGATGTTGTTGCTGTTGTTGTTCTCACATTAACTCTCAAAATCAAGTTCGTGGTCACAGCACAAGCTCCAGTCGCTCTGGAGTGGAAGAATACCCCAGGAAAAAAAATGAAACACACCAAAAGTGGTACGCGTATATATCATTCGTAGCTGAAAAAAGTCCTACATCGGCCAGAAATATAAATAAAAGTGATTTCGGAAGTCAGCTTTCGTATGTATCAGGCCCATATCATACTGGTACATACGTTTCAAGACTCGCAACTGAAACCGACTACCCCGCATGCCACCAAGGAAACCAAATAATGTACAAACCCGGAGAAAAAGAGTAAGCAAAAAAAAATAATGGAAGACAGAAAGAGAAACCAGAGAAAAGAAGAGAAACCGAAGCAAGGAGCTAATACGTACGTAGGAAGTTACGTAG
>JAYJMJ010267843.1:0-13354 GCA_036873875.1 Laminaria ephemera | reverse complement strand
TCGGGACTGGCCTTGGTGCCGTGTGCGTTGAGAGCCGTGAACAAAACCGTACGAAAAGGTGGGTGGACTACAAACACCGTCCGTTCGTCGTTCGTTCGCGACCGAGTAATTGTGAAATATTTTAAATTAAATTCTGAAAACAGCACCCTAGGAGCCTTGTGTCCGATCCTCTATGAAGAGGCTTTTTTTTCCTTGGAAAACCGGGAAAAAAAGGGCTCGCGCTTCGCGCTTGCGCGCCTCATTGCAAAAAAAATGAACACGCCTCCCTTCGTAGCATCTCCACCCATCCCGGGGACGAAGCAACCCATCCCCTGGAGGCTACCTTTCGACGCTCCCCTCTCGTCGTGAGCGTGCGCGGCGTCGCGGCAACCCCACCGAGACGGTGGACTGTTTCTTGTACTGCTGCTGTAGTACCTGCTGCTGCTGTACGCGCGCACCGGTTCGTACGGCGCGCGACTAGCATGATTCGCGTCGAGCGTTTTTCCCTGTGGCTGACGCCGCCCACTCAATGCACTCGTATTTGTCTGCTGACAAACAAAACTTTGCGTTTGTGTGGTAGTGTGATATGATACACCTAACATGTTAGGTGTCATATTTAGCAGTACACTGTGGAACAGCAGGGCGACGCACATAGCCCTGCTCTACAGTTACTTGAATACGGTGGTATAAAGGAACGAAAGAACGAGGTCGAAGAGGAAAGTAACGTAATTTTCCTAACCTACTCATCATGCTGATCTACACGCGAGAGGCACCATTGTTAGTTATGATTCTGACGATGTCATTCTCTATTACAACGGATTCAGTTAGGGTTTCAAAAGTTTCTTTCTCCAGGGTAGATTAATCTTTGTGCCCCCTTCCTATATGTGCCCCCCTTATTAACTGGAAACCCTGCTTGAGTCCGTTGTACTACAGTGAAGAACGACACCGTCATACCAAGCAGAAAATGTTGTTTATCCAGGGTAGATTCATCCCCCGTTCCTGTTCGCCATCTTCATCAACTGGAAACCCTTCCTGAGTTCGTTGTTCTAGAGAATGACACAACCTTAACATCCCCCCCAGCTGGGTGGCCGAGGCACGGCCAGCCACGCGATACCCCAGACGATGGTCTCAAGACATTGATATTTCTATGCCAACCAAGACTGAGAGGAGAAAACCCGGCCTATTAATAGTTGTTCCCGACAAAACACAACAGCCTGACAAGACTCTTGATCTTGCTCAGATTCTTGTGGTCAACAGTGATTCGGTCGCCAGCCAATCTATTCGGAACGAAAACCAGGCAAAGGGCTCGAATACGGCGATTGCTTCATGATGAGACTGGCCGCGAGGTATTTATTGATTAATCGAATGGGCATGCTACGGTAGGGGTGCACCTATAATTTTAATGAGGCCTCTCACATGAGGAGCTCTCTATGCTTCAACCCAAAACCGACTTTGAAAAAAATGCAAGTGCAACCCAATGAACAATCCCATGGCCTAGGTATACAACGAATAATGCGATTTAAAACAAACGATATTGGGTAGTTCTTTCAGTTGAGGAGTCCCGTCGATCAGAAATAAATTGCCCAAAAGGTACTACCCCGATGATCGCAGCACGCGTCCTACGCTGGTTTTGCCACTAACGCTAGTGAGTTGATGCTGTATGATAGAGCCAAGACGCGACCGGGAGCATGTATGCCTAGCGGGACTGGAATTTTGACGGGGAGTAGAGAAAAGGAGCGGAGATTGGTCGGATACTACGTGGCAATCACGTTTGTTTGCATGTGTGGGAGTTCGTCAACCCTTCCACCAATGCAAAACAAATCCGAGACTAATTCTAGTAAGTTGTCCGCACAACGGGGTTGCAAACTTGACGTAATTGATTGAGCAGACACAGTCGGCGTCCAGCCAGGACAACGTGTAAGTCAACGCAGCAATTTATTTGTCGCAAGAAGGTATCCCGAGAACAACGCCCATGAAACCTACTTACGGCCAGCGCAACCAGGAGTATTCCCGATGGCAAAGGTAAAGTTCAGGAGGGCTGAAACCTGGGGATGAAATTGTCTTAGTTAGCGCAGAGTTGACCGCTGTCAGCGAAGAGAATTTAGACAGACTGATTGCTGTGTGCGATGTTCCATAGCAGCGCCAGTAATCCGTTAAACCCCCGCAAAATCCATATATCCATCTACCTGTGAAACCTGGGGATGAACCCAAGATGTCCCCTTGCGACCACAGGGCGAAAGTCATTCCCCAACCGACGCCTTACATTATTCAGGTTGCATAGGTAGGTCGATCCTTGCCTAGAAAGGAGATGTCTTCCTTGGTGTCAGCCCACATTGTCTTGGATATCGCGGGGCTACCCTTCTCTGGCCAACCAGCTGGGGGGGCTGTTATGACGGTGTGGCGTGGTCATGTTTAAGGCCAACCAGCTGGGGGGGATGTTATGGCGGTGTGGCGTGGTCATGTTTAACGCCAACCAGCTAGGGGGGATGTTTATGATCGTGTGGCGTAAAGTAATCAAACAAGTACGGTGTGGGGGGCGTTTGAGCTTGCCTAAGCGAGCATAGTATGGGTGCAGCCGCGAGAATGCCGTGCGCAGCTTCTTCCAGAGGTAGTTATGGTGCAAGGGTGTGTTTAGTAGGGTATTTCGTATATACTCTTGGGGTAGCCAGGTATGTATCCGCGTATGACCAAAAAAACCAGGTATATACCCGAGTATGACCAAAACAACCAGGAGTAGTACCCGGGTACCCCTTCTTATCTGGGAGAAGGGTGCGTTCTACACTAACTTCAGTAAAACGGAGAGTGTATACCCTGCTAAACACACCCTTTGCTACGAATGGTATTATTCTCACACATGGAGCGAAGATCATTAATCACGGCAAAAGATCGCACAAATTATTGGAGTATGTAAAAGCCGTTGATCTCGTATTGAGGGGAGGGAGGTAATAGATGTCTTTGCTTCGATGGACAAACTCATTCATCCAAAAATGATAAGACCCAACACAAACAGTATTAAAAAACGTATTTATTCCTCCCCATCGATGCAAGAGCGGGTAGCGGGTCGTCCCACACACTACAGTACAGTACTGTATTAGCAGTATTGCGCCTAAAACGCCTGACCAAATAATACCAAACATAACCTGCCGCCCATATATCACACGCGCCAATGTTTACCGCGAAGGTACTCTGGCTGGCCGAGTACATCCGGTACCACCACCGCCTCTCTTTTTTTGCCCCTTGAGCCTAGCGACAATTATACTACTATTGCAACAGAACCGTATTTTTCCTGCTCGCAGTCCAAGCTGAAAACAAAATACCGATCTAGGAAAATAAATAAGGGCGACGCGCCACTACACAGCATGAACACAGCATCAACTTGCCTAAGGCAACCCGTGCCCCCCCCCACCTTCACACCCCGCGCCCCTTCCCAATGACAGCGCTGTGCTACATTGTACCATCCCAATGACAATCTTATGCTACGCTGTACCCTCCCAATGTAACCCTTGTGCTACATTGTATCACATGTCACTCTTAGAGCCCAACACCATCGGGATGCTTTTTTAGCCTTTTTTGTGAGCACGGGGTTATATTTCAGGGAAATGAGCTAATTTGAAAACGCCACCATCAATGTGGAAACATCATCATCATCACCCTAGACAAAAACACAAGCACCATACGTACTTGTATTTAAGAACATGGCGTTAGCGGGTTGCTAACTAATAATGCAGTCAAGGACCTCACCCCCCTACCCCTATGTCCGCTCACGGAGGAGTGGAGGCTGCCTGTTTTACTGTATTTTTGCTGCGTCGCAAACAAAATTCCAGGGCTTTTCACGGGTCGGGTCACTTCTCGCGGGTCGGGTCGGGTCACTTCTCGCGGGTCGGGTCGGGTCAGCCCGACCTGACCCGACCCGTGAGATTTGAAAACCTCTTGACCGGACTCTACCTGACCCGTGAGACCTCCTGACCCGACCCGACTCGACCCGACTCGACCCGCGAAAGTTTATAAACCTCCTGACCCGGCCCTCGGTTCCGGTCATGACCCGTGAAAAGATCTGCGAAATTCAGGTATTGCGTTCGTATTCAGACCAAGGCCGCGACCTTCAGTCACTTTCACGCGGCACCGAATTGCGGGCGTTACTACTGCTTGCTTGCAAAAGCAAAACCCAGCTGGTCAACTTTCACAATCACTTCCACGCGGCATCGCACTGTGGGTGTTACTACTGCTTGCGGCAAAAGAAAAACCCAACCGGTTAATTTCCACATGGTAGAAGTCGCCGCGATGGAAACCCCCCGATGGACACATTTGAGATCCGTTCCCCTAACGAACACATCCGAGAGCCGCTCCTTCAAAGAACACATCCGAGAGCCGTTCCCCTAACGAAAACATGCCAGAACCGTTCTCCTAACGAACACACCCGAAAGCCGTTACCTCAACGAACATATGCGAGAGCCGACACACCCGAAAGCCTTCGCCCTAAAGGCGTCTCTAAAGGTGCCCACGGCTCAACTGCAATAACAAAGGACGGATTTTGATGTATTTGGATGCCCCCCCTGCCCGGAAGCACCTTAGTCGACCTTGATGGCGCTGTAGATCTTGCGAACAAACCTGGGCAAAAACAGCGGGATGTGATTGACGTATCAAGTCAGTTCCGAAAATCAGGCGCGATTCGAAATGCCACGGCGGCAGACGAAAACGTTACATCTTTCCAGCAGCGAGGAAATATTGTACCGGGAACATCCGAGGCGCAGCTGTTAACCCGTTTGGAAGTTGTTAACTGCTTGGGGAGTTGTCAACCCTTTTGAGAGTTGCTAGCTCCTTGGGAGTTGTCAACTCTTGTTGGGAGTTAACCTCTTTGAAAATTGTTAAACCCTTGGTAGTTGTAACATGTTCATAAATACACCCTCTACTGTCTAATCAGGTACAAACCACTGTTTTACAATTATAGTCGGATCGTTTTATGCAGCCCTAGAAGCTCTTGCAACTGCAAACATTACTCAAGACGAATTTCAAGCAACTTTACCCCAAAAACGCGAGTACACGAGTAAAGGGGTTAAGGGCAGCTGCAACAGACACAACCCCGGCATTGCTCGTGTTCATAATACCTACCCGTGCGAGATACAAGCTGCCTTGCAACAGACACAACTCGGGCATTGTTCGTATTCATAATACCTACCCGTGCGAGATACAAGCCACACGACAAATCTGAATCCTCACCAAAAGCAAGCGAAGAACCCGCTGCTGCCCGTAAGCAAGAAGAAGGTGAGCGCGATGACGAGCATGTAGCCGAAGTACACCATGGTCGACACAAACCCGGTGATTTCCAGCTTCGAGTAGAAGTACCACACTGAGTAAACGAACAGATATCCGGCACTCGACCCCGCCGAGAGGAAGGCGCGCCACCACCTAGAATATACAGTGTTATACAGCATGGTATGGTAAGTGTTGTACAGTATTGTATGGTATGGTATGGTATGGTACTGCACAGTATGGTATGGTAAGTGTTGTACAGTATGGTATGGTATGGTATGGTATGGTATTGTACAGTAAGGGTTGGCAATTGTTGTACAGCATGATATGTATGGTATGGTATTGCACAGTACGATAAGGTAAGTGTTGTACAGTATGGTATGGTACTGCACAGAATGGTATGGTATTACACCGTATGGTATGGCATTGCAGAGAATGGTATGGTATCGTACAGTATGGTATGGTATTGCACAGTACGGTATGGTGTTACCACACTGAGTAAACGAGCAGATATCCGGCGCTCGACCCTGCCGACAAGAAGGCGCGCCACCACCTGGTATAATACAGGTTTATACAGATGGTATGGACATTGTTGTACAGTATGGTACCAGGTATGATATTGCACAGAATGGTATGGTAGTGCGCGTTATGGTACGGTATTGTACAGCATGATATGGTATTACACCGTTTCTTTGGCCGCTACGTGTAGATGGGTCCAAACAGGGTTAATTCCCTTTGGAAGTGCACCGACGTTTTTGGGGACAGACTAGTTGGAATTAGGGCGGGATCATTTGTGCGATAGAAAAAAGAGTCAACTCCCAAAAGGGATAAGGTCTCACCAGCGGTAGTCCTCGTTGCAGAGCTGGAAGTAGCACATGACCATCGTAATCTCTGCACAGGTGGCGATGAGGATGAAGAACACCACGTACAGGAACCCGAATACGTAGTAGATCTAACGTCACAAACAGAAAACAGCATACAGGGTAGGGATACGCTGGGTTAACAGAACATATCATATAGGAACCCAAAGACGTAGTAGATCTTTTTAATAACGTCACAAACAAAAAACAGCAAACAAGGCAGAAGGCAGGGGTGCTCTGGGTTAATGGCATAACCTTCTTGAGGGTCCAGAGGGAAAGCAGCATACAGGGCAGGGGTGCGCTGGGACCCAAAAAGTGGCTTCAATAAATCTCCTGGCAAGTATACCCCACTAATGCATTCGGGACAAAGTAAATCCTATTAATAGTGGGATGGTGTCAGCAGCGGTAAATGGTTTGAAGCTGTGCGCTAAAAGCCAGGCGATGTTTTCGAGACGTTTTACGTGGAATTAGAGTGTGATCGTGTTTGCGGAGGTAAATGAGCTATGAAGCAAAGTTGCGCGGTAAAAATCTGCGCGGGAATTGGGAACGTGTCGCGAATCCGAAGTAAAAACAAAGTATCGTGTCCAAATCTCAATCTATTAGTAGGGTCCAAGAGACAAATCAATACTCATGTACATATACCATACACCTGGTGAAAAATACAATCGACAGTTTTGACTTTCTCGTTCTAGACAGACGTAGAGCGGCGCGAACCGCGGTCGACGCACCTGGTGCAGCCAGAGCGCGCTCATGATGAAGAACAGCCCGATGCACACAGCACCACTACATATATAGATAGCCTACCCGTATGTACTACTAATGAAAAAAACGAGTACGATATCGGTCTGGGTTTTGCGTTGTAGAAAGATGAAGATTATGTAAAAAATAAAAATAACACTATCGCTGGTCTGCGTTTAGCAACGTAGAGAGACGAGTCTACTGTGTAGACAGACGTATCTAGAGCCACGCACCTGGTGCAGCCAGAGCGCGCTCATGATGAAGAACAGCTCGATGCACACGGCGCCGAATGGCAACACTCCTCCCAGAGCAATCGCGAAAGCCGGGTGGGTATACCACATCTGCTCCGGCACATGCCTGCCAGAACAGAAGAAACAAAGGAAGTTCAGCAAGTCAGCAGGGTGCGGCACAAGAACGTGGCCGCCTGGTAAGTGGGACGAGGGAAACACTATAGTTGCAATACAGCCGTGGCCCGTCATTAGTGCGGTGCTGCGCCAGATGACAACCTCGCACTATGGTGGGATCCCGAACTATCCCGAGATAGCACGGTACTCTGAACGACGAGGTCATGACACGCGATTCTCACCGCATTAAGCTAGGGCCCAGTAAACATGAAACATAAAAACTGTCGTTAGTGATCACCATCGTAATATCAGCCTCTAGAATTAACTACGTGAAGCTTTTTCAGTCGCCCGCCCGCAATAAAAAAACCACCAGATTAATCTTGCCCATAAGAAACTGGTATGATTGAAACATAACAATATAGGTGAGCATATAAATAATTCAAGTCTGGCCTTGCGATCCGGTTGACCCTGATTGGAATGCTGTATCAGCAAATATTAATTACTACTGGTACTATGTATCATCATTGTAACATCAGCTGCTAAGGTTTTGAATACCTGAACGTTTCAGCCGCTCGCCCGCAATAAAACTACCACCACACTAATTTTTCCGACACACCCAACTACATATCAGGCACCAGGAAAATAATAGTCTTGAAGCGTAAAACTAGAAGAAACTGTTGGTAACACTGTAAATAACTTGTGTCTGACCTGGCGATCTGGTTGACCCTGACTGGAATGCTGTACGCCTCTGCGCGGAAACCGAAGTAGCTCCCGACGAACACCAACGGCACGCTGACGAAGAACCACAAGAACAGCAATGATAAGAAGGTAGACACCGGCACCGCCGTCGACGACCCTCGTGACCACACCTGCAGGAAATACCGAGCAATTTTACAGTAAGGCAGCATTGACGCACAGCATAGCACAGCACAGCACAGCACAGCACAGCACAGCACAGCACAGCACAGCACAGCACAGCGCAGACAGGCAGCAAAACAGTGATGCACAGGACAGCACACTACGACACAGCACAGCGCAGGGCAAGGCAGCACAGCACAGGACTGGACAGCACTGAACAACGCAGCATAGCACAGCACAGCACATTACATCATAGCACAACATATCTCCTCACTCTCTCCTCCCGCTCTCCTTCCCTCCATCTCCCCCTGCCCCCCCCCCTCTCCCTTCCCCCCTCCCTCCTTTCCCTCCCCCCGTACGGCATACCAAGTATCATGCGACGGAAGGACGCAAATCTCGTCAGATAAGCGCTACCAACCCACCATGAGGTCGAGAGGCCAGAAGAATGAAAGGATGAGGGATGGTACGAGGAGAGCCGTTGCGATGGTACTGCGCTTCCACTTATTTACGGTAGCATTCGTTACATACCTAGACCATGGGATTGTTTATCGGACTGCACTTTCATTTTTCCTCAAAGTCACCTTTTGGGTGAGTTATAGAGCTCCTCGATTGAGGAGCCTCAAAAGACAAGGTTTAGCTGCATATCTACCGTACTATTAGTACTATTAGTACTATTAGTACTATTAGTAGCATGCGTCAACCCACCATGAGGTCGAGAGACCAGAAGATTGAGAAGATGAGGGACGGGAAGAGGAGGGCCGTGGCGAGAGTACTGCGCTTCCACTTCTTGCCGTTGAAGAACTTGTACATCGTGGCGGACCAGTAGCCTGCGAAGGATCCCATAAGCACGAACAGCACTAGCAGAGCCGTGAGCATGCCACCCCTGCCGCATGAAGGCAAGAAAAGTAACGTCATTAGCACGGATGTTCAGAGTTCAAACCAGATCAGACCAAAAATCATCGCAATATGAAAGTACAGGTATCAGCACCACAAAACCATCAGCAATAAAAACAAAATCATCAGCACGACAGCACTAGCAGAGCCGCGACCATGCCACCCCTGCCGGACCACACCCACACAAAACCAAAGCAAGGTACGGGACATTAAAAGTTCAAAACAAGGCAGCCTTCTGTTTCACTAGGATAGCTCTTCAGAAAGTTGTTGTATTGCTAAACATTACCGGTAATAAACACCTCGACTTGAATTATGCAAAAAAGAACGGAACTATCGTTCAAACAGCCGACACAAGCCCATCTTTTCAAGGGCTCACCACATCGGCCACTCTTGTCGCGGCAACAATCACCCGGTACCGAGCACCAAAACCCAAGCACCAATCAGCAACAATCAAGTTACCCTTTGCACCAATCAGCAACCAGCAAGTCACCCCTTGCACCAATCAGCAATGAGCAAGACACCTATTGCATCAATCAGCAATCATCAATGTACCTGTTGGCGGGGCTGAGGAAGCCCAAGAAGGCGAAGGCGAAGGTGATGGTGGACAGCGTCATGGCCAGCACCTTAACTAACCCTAACCCTCTTGCATCAAAATACAAGCACCAATCAGCAATGATCAAGCCATGTGTTGCACCCATCAGCAATGAGTCCTAAACAAGTCACCTGCTGCACCAAAACCCAAGCACCAATCAGCAAGTCGCCTGTTACACCAATCCGCTACCATCAGGTCGCCTCTTGCACCAAAACTCAAGCACCAAGCACCAATCAGCAAGTTTAACCCAAGCGCCAACCAGAAATAAGCAAGTTTAACCCAAGGGCCAATCAGCAATCAGCAAGTTTAACCGAACCCTTAATCACTAATCACCAATCAACAAGTCACCTGTTGGCAGGGCTGAGGAAGCCCAAGAAGGCGAAGGTGATGGTGGATAGCGTCATGGCTAGTACTTGCATACCCGTACCGCACATGACGGACAAAAGCATGGGGCTGAAGGACGGGGGGCGGAAGACATCCCCGTGCACCAGCTTCCAGCCGCTCTCCTCTTGCGCGTCCTCCACCGTTTGCATCTAAACAATAACAGATGCACCATAACAGCACCAGAGAAGAGCAACAGAAAACAAAATACAGCAGAGCACAAAAACCACAAGAGAACAAAAGCCGTCGGAAAACAAAGGCAACAGACAACAAAATAACAAAAAGCAACAGAGAACAAAATATCAAAAAGCAGCAAGGAGCAACAATCAGCAGAGAACAAAAGCAGAAGAGAATGAAAAGCAGCATAGATACCATAGCAGCAGAGACGAAAAACAGCAGAGCGAGAAATGCACTTTATTGTACAGAAATCCCACCCCACTGGTTTGCTTTTCATTCTGATACGGGGGGGGTGTGGTGTCGTCTTCTCTTTTTGCCGGGTGTCCCTGCAACCGTACCTCGTACTATAATACAGTAGTATTGCCTCGATAGGGCCGTCGGTCAACCGTCCTATCACGAATAACGCGGCTTCTTGAAAGAAGGCGGTCAAAACTTTGCCACTATACCGCCTTATATAGGCCCCATTGCTGTACCTGGTTTGCTTTTCATTCTGGCATTCGGGAGAGTGCGGTGTCGTTTTCTCTTTTACTCGTGCGCCCCAGCATAAGTTACCTCGTACCAGGTACTTGGTTTGTTTTTCATTCTGACATGGGGGGGGAGCGTGGTGTCGTTATCATTTCTGTCGCGTGCCCCTCCAAACGCACCTCGTACTATATCTGGTTTGTTGTTGATTATGACATTGGGGGGAGTGTGGTGTGTGGTGTCTTTTTCTGTTTTTGTCGTGTGGTCATGGTTAGGGATAGGGTTTAACCCATACGGGACTTGAACGAAAAAACATGTCGAAAAAAAGTTACGAGTACATAATCGGTCACACGAAACAGCCGGGGCTGCTGGGCAGGGTGTGTGCCCGAAGCGCGACGTTAGGAGCTACCAGGTATCTGGTACACTATACGAAACGTCCACAGCATGCTGATTGATACTCGTACTGCTGCGCGCACCCCCTTGACGGTTGATAAGATCGCACTTCTGGCGTTTTTGGTCGATACAAACTTGGCCCCAAATGGTTTAAAGTCAAATAATATTTCAACCATTTTGTCGAGAAGCCGGGCCAAGGTCGACACAGCCCCCGCGTGTATTTTTTTACTGTGCATTCCGCGAGAAAGCGCAAAATGAGAGGGGGGGGGCTGGGGGGGGGGGTCCCTGCAAAGTTACCTCGTTGTAAGAGCTGATGTCCTTCCTGAGCGTCCTGAGCATGATCATAGCCACCACTCCGGTCAGGAAGAGGGTGATCATCAACGAGTTCACGATGGAGAAGTAGTGGATCTCGTTCTGCGATAACAGAATACCGGTACGCGACAAGCGGCAAGCGATAAGCGATAACCGACAAACGATAAGCGACAAGCGATAACCGATAGGCGATACGGGATAAACGACAAGCGATAAACAACAAGCGATAACCGATAAGCGATAAGTGACAGACAAAAAGCGATAAGCGATAAGTGACAAACAAGAAGCGATAAGCGATAACCGACAAGCGCTAAGTGACAAGCGAGAACCGACAGGCGATAAACGACAAGCGATACCCAACAAGCGATAAGCGATACGTGACTGACAAAAAGCGATAACCGACAAGCGATAGGTGATAACCGACAAGCGATAAGCGATACCCGAGACCGACAAGCGATAAGCAATACCCGAGACCGACAAGCGACAAGCGATATGCGACAAACGACAACCGGCGGTAACCGATAAGCGACCAGCGACGAGCATCAAGCGACAAGCGCTAGGCGACAAGCGCTAGCCGACAAGCGATAACTGACAAGCGATAACCGACAAGCGACAACAGCAACGGTAAAAGTAACGGTAGCAGTAAGGTAACAGCAAAGGTAACAGCACAGGTAACAGCAATATTAACGGCAACAGTAACGGCAACGGTAACAGCAACGATAACAATAACAATATCTGTAATGGCAATAGCAGTAACAGTGACAGTATAGGTAACAGCAAATGTAACAGCAACAGAAACGGTTTCGACAACGGTAACAGTAACGATAACGGCAACACTAATAGTAATAGTAACGGTACCAGTAAAGGTAACAGTAACGGTAATCAAATAACGTTAACAGCAATATCAACGGTAACGGTAACTGTAACGGCAATAGTAGCAGTAACAATAACGGTAACAGCATACAAAAATAACTGCCACAAACCTAAACTTACCTCAGGGTTTCCCTTGAGGTAGGCTTCCCATCTCCGGGACCAGGTAGTTTTTTCGTCCAATTGCCACTCGACATCGTACGTGAAGATAACCTTACCACATGACACGATAGCAGAAACGGTTGCAGGGGAATGAAGGTTTCACACATCGGAAATATCAGATCCCTATCGATCTGCGTCTTTCAGGAAAGACAGATACCGGGTCTGTATGATCTGAATGGCCTATAGATCATGTTGCCGGGTGGGAGCCGGATGATCTGAATGATCTAGCACATGTTTTACTGGGTTGGATCTGCACTGTTTAATACATAGATCCTGCGCAACATACCATGGCAACATATATTGGATCTAGATGATCTAGATGATCTAGATCGTGATCTGTCCGACGTGTGGAAGGTTAGTTACTAGCAATCGACGCAAACGTATTAACGTAGACTATTAATAGACTAAACCCATAGCTCTTATTACACGACGAAAGTATACAAACAGCAGTACCAATGTTGCAGCGTCTCACACGGCACGACAGCATAAACATCACATCACCATAAACATCGAGTACTGCTGCGCATCACAAAACTTCAGCCCTGCGATGCATTCCATTATTATTAGTTTTATTGCCATGCGACAATGTGCAGCGTTAACGTCAACCGCAATAAATGACAAACAGAAATTGAAGATCACTACAAAAGCGTACCAGTACGACCAAACCCAAACCGAATGCATCGTAGGAATTCAGTGTTATTTACTATTATTAATAGTCGATAATTCACCTGTCCCGCCTCCTCGACTGACTGCATGTTGAGTGGAGGAGACATGCCGCCCTTCAAAAGGCAAGTGCGAGGCTGCTCAACCCTACAACAACAGCAAACATCAATACCAACACCAACACCAACAACCACAAAACAACAACAAAGACTGACACCAACACCAACAACAACAACACCACCAACACCAACACCAACACCAAAAACACCTATACCAACACCAACACCACCAACACCAACACCAACACCAACACCAACACCAACACCACCACCACCACCACCACCACCACCACCACCACGACCACCACGACCACCACCACCACCACCGCCCACCACCACCACCACCACCACCACCACCAC
>JAYJMJ010267827.1:0-13356 GCA_036873875.1 Laminaria ephemera | reverse complement strand
GCGTGGGTCTTTGGTCATACGACTTGGGGTATGCATTAAATACGACCCCCCCCCCCCCCCCCACCCCCCTGCCCCTGCTGGCGAGTGCGCGAGTTTGCGTGCTCTGTTCTTGTTCTCTCCTCTTCGCGGTTTACCAGTTCCCTCTTTGTTTTTCTTTCCTAAATTTTCGAGGCAAGTTTTGTCGAAATATTCCAATTTTTCCACTTTTGTTTTTAACGACTTTTTCAAATATGTCTTGTAACACTTGGAAAATAGAAAATATGAGAACTTAACAGCGTGCGAAATGGACAGGTTCAATTTCTAATCTTCCAATTTATCCAAGATTGTTTTGGACATCAAGAAACAAAAAAGGTGGAAAATAACGGAAATTTTCGATACAAAAACGTGCTTCGATAAGAATGACCCGTATTAATAGTATGATTTCGTCTCCCCGAACCTAAAAAAATAGATTAACCAATACGTTTCCCGTATGATATTATATACCAGGTATACAATGGTACTTAATTACAGTGGGGTGCCTGATTTTAGAGCGTTCACACACAAAGCACACGGGCTGTCAAATCGGCTTGTCATGCCTTGTGGCGCCTATACTAAAACGTATATGATGCCCAATCTGAGGTAAGAGCGGCACGGAGATAAGTCTTTGAAGAGCGGCAGCACTATCTTGTTTAGAGGGCTCTTAAAACGGGTACCTCACTGTAATGAAAAGACCCCACCTCTTGTACGTGTGGTTATGCCTGCGCTGTGGTGTTGCGTGGGGGCGTTGTGTGCGCGAGCACCGTTTGTTTTTGGTTGTTTACAGGCCGCGTGATTGTTTCACGCCCCTGCTTACCTTGCGAGATTTGTTTGCATTATCGGTTGAATGTTTTCATCGATAAACGAGGCGAAACAATAGGTGTGCCGGTACCATTTGGCGAAACATTTTTTATTGGCTCGGGTACTCGTTTGTACGTGCGGTGTGAAAGTCGACATGCACGTGCCTCCGTCATAAACTACAGCCTCATACGACGCATTGGTTATCATCCTGCAGCCAGTATGTATATCCCACACGCACTACGCGGGAAAAGTTTGCGAAGTCAAGTTTGTGGAACGATGTCGAAAATCTTCACGACGCGTGCTACGATATGAGGTAGAACTTTTGGGCTGAAACGGTTTCTGAATGACTGAATGACTGGGCTCCTTAACCCAAAATCGTCGGAACTTCAAAAACAAAAAAGTACTACAACATTTTTTGTTTATTCCTAGGCCATGGAATTGTTCATCGGGTAGCACTTTTGTTTGTTCCCAAAATCAGTTTTTGGGAAGAGGTATTGAGCTCCTCAAGTGAGGAGCCTAAAAAAAAATGGTGCACCTCTAGTATTGTAGCACGTGTCGACAACCTACTCCCTCAAGCTGGAAAAGGTCACCTCATCCCCTCGCATTCTAAAAAAGTCGCGCGTTGTCGCGCACGCTGTTGCACGTCAAGCCACCCCCTCTCACTTGAAATATTTACGCTCTCTACACCCCCTCTCTCTGCTCGCCGGACCCGTGGATTGACACGCAGAAAGTAAAACAATTTACAGTGTTAAATAAACCGCGGCACCATGACGTCTCCGAAGTTCCAGCTGAGCATCGAGACTCAGGTTCTGAAAAGCATGGAAACGGGCGGCTCCGTGGCACCTGACCCCGTCGCATTGAAGAGTTTTGCGTCCTGCAAAAGCGACACGAACGATGAACACTGCGACTTTTCCATGTTCGTGGTAACCGCTGACGCCAGCGGCTCAAACCACATCGCAGAAGGCATCAGCATGCTCTGGGTGGACCCCACGTCTTCCACGGGGTATAACAGGAAGGCTTTGACCGAGGGCGACTCCCGCTTTGCTGACAAGCGCGCCATGTACATCGAGGCCACCAACAAGGTGAAGAGCGTCTGGGTACTGCACTGTACAACTCGCCAGCAAACGTCTCCCCGCGTGAACGTATATATGTGCCGACGTTTCTGGCGTGGTTGCGGTGGTTAGCTCGAAGCTTAGTAAAGTTTCTTCCAGTTGGTGCGCACGTCCTCGCTAGTAACCATCGTTTGCGACGTGCGTTTACCTCTAAGACGGACGGAGGGACATTCGTGTGTACTATAGGTACAGTAGAACCGTTAGTGTTAAAAACTCGAAGTCGTCGGTGGTGTACGCAATTTCCCTTGTGTTCGATCACTACGTCTGTCCCCGTCATGTGCTCCATGCGTGCTGCCTCTATTCGACAGGGGAGGGACGGGAAGCCGTTGCTCGTGGCGGTGTTCATATCTAAAAGCGACAACTACACGCCCACTGAGAATCGCGCCTCGCGTTTCACCGTGTGGGTCTGCGATCAACTGTCGCACTCCAGCGGACAGATTCCCAGGTGGATGGCGTGCGGATGGTTCCTCGGCACGAAGGTCAGTGTCGGCAAATGTACATACCAAGTAGCCGTTTTGTGGCCTTTCCTCTTGTTCAGATGTCGTGCTGACGGTAGCAGGGAAGCGTTTACTTTGGATCCAAATACTTGTCGCGGATGGGACTCCTCGACTAAGAAACTGCTTCATTTTTGCAGTGACGTTTTGTTTGCTGCTGTATTCGTTACTGCGTACGTCATTGATTACACTATCCATGGCGTTGGGCGCCCACATATTTCGGAAAGTGATGCTTCAGCCGAGGTAGAGCTCCTCACGACAGGGATCCAGAATATATATATATATATATCTTACCATAACGCAATTCTTGATCTCGTCCGATCTACAGTCACATACATTTTCCGTTGCCGCTTCTGCGCTCTGTGGCCCATTCGACCACCTCTGGTTACCCGATTGGTCTGAAACGTTTAAGGATTCCGACCGGGGCCATCGAGCCAAAACATCTCGCGAATCAGTAGCCATGCAGGTACTGCAAAACTCGATGTATCACCACGCTCTGCACAACTCGCGCTGGACAAGCGAACAGAAATTTGGTAGCCCACGCAGGTAGTACAGTACAGCACACTAAGAAAGAAACAAGGCTACAATAAAGGTTGGCTGATATTTACAGGGACATTTAAGAAATCCGGGAGCTTTTAGACCGAAGCTATTAATAGTGTTGAACGGACCCTCTCCCAAACGAGAAACCCACCCTGGTTTGGTATTTCTCTTTCTTTTTGATAAATATGAAGAAAAATTGTTCTGTATTCCGTGACAATAAATCTATCACCACGCTCTGCACAACGTATCGGGCTGGGCAGGTGAATGGGACCTCCGCGACGACCTCTCCCTCAGGCGAGCACCGTGTCATCGTCGAGGGCTCGGGCTCCAATAACGACGCTCAGGTGTTCTACGGTACCTCCCTGGGCAACGAGGACCAGAGTCTGACGACGTTTCCCAAGCCTCGCGACATGGCCGCCTCCGAAAAGGTGCCAGATGACGCGTACTGCGATCGGGTAGCACTCCCTGACCGAAAATGTTGTTATTGAGGAGGACACACGCTACGATAGAGATGCACCAGTTGATTTTTGAAGCTCCTCGCTTGAGGAGCTGTGTACAACGCCCACAAACTGATTTTTGAGTAAATTAAAAGTGCTGTATATCCCACCAACAAACACATGACCCTAGGTACACAAAATAATCGTATTGCAAAACAAGAATGCCATCCCGGCAAATTTGGGTTAAGGAGCTCCGTCATTCAGCGTTCAGAAACAAAAGCGCAAAACAAGTGCTAACCTCTATCATTGCACGCGTCATTGGGTATATAGTTCCTCAACTGGGGAGCAATGCCCAACATCGTTGGAATAGCTTTTGTGTTGTGCAAACAAAAAAACGCTGGTATTATACCTACGCCGTGGGATTGTTTCTCGGGTTTCCCTTTAACGTTTTTTTCGAAGTGAGTGTCTGGGTGGGGTTTTGAGAGCTCCTCAAGGGAGGAGACCCACGAAAAATAGTTGCCACCCTTATCGTGCCCGGGATGAGATTAACGTGCGTACCGGTAACACATCCTACGGTAGCGGTGCAACAATTTTTTTTTCCGAGGCTCTTCACTTGAGGAGCTCTATACCTCGCCAAAAACTAATGACGCGTGCTACGATCGAGGCAGCACTTTTTCGGCTTTTTTGTTTCTGAAAGACGGGGCTCCTTAAGCCAAAATCGTCGGAACTACACATTTTATTGCCATAATAATTTTCGTTGTATTACCTAGACCATAGGATTTGCATTCGGGTAGCACTTTACCTTTTTCCCATAATAGCTTTCGGGAGGTGGTATTGAGCTCCTTAAGGCAGGAAGGAGCCTCAGAAAACCAACGGTGGACCGATACCGTAGCATTCGTCTAATTTTTGAGTGGACTGAAGGACGCAACCCGAGGAACAAAACCCATGGCCTAGGCATACAAAACTTCAGATTGCATACCAGGTACGAAACAGACGCGCGCTACGATAGAAGAGGCACTTTTTTTTTTGGCTGAAACGTTTTCTGAACGACGGGGGCTCCTTAACCCAGAATCGTCGGAATTTCATTCGTTTTTTTGGAAATGTGTTTCGTTGTGTACCTACAGTAGGCCAAGGAGGAAGTGTTAATCGTCTATAAATAGCACTGTTTGTTTTCTCCAAATCAGTTTTTGGGGTGAGGTGAAGGGCTCCTCAAGTGAGGAAGGAGCCTCAGAAAAAACAACAGTGCACCTCTGCCGTAGCCGTAGCATGCGTCAATAAGAAAGACATTCCGACGATTTTGGGTTAAGGAACCCTCTCACTCAGAAAATGCTTGAGCCAAAAAGGGCTACCTGTATCGCAGGACGCGTCGCGTGTAGTCATCCCCGACGCATTCTACGGTAGAGGTGCCACCATTTTTTTTCTGGGACTCCTCACTTGAGGAGCTCTATACCTCTCCCAAAGAACTTATTTGGGGAAAAACAAAAGTCCTACCCGATCAAAAAAATCCCATGGCCTAGGTATTTACCACGAACATTATTGCAAGCAAAGTATGAAATTCCGACGATTTTGCGTTAAAGGAGCCCCGTCATCCAGAAAACGTTTCAGCCGAAAAGTGCGACCTCTATCGTCGCATGCGTCCCCCTTCTTCTTGGCCATTGTTGTTTTTCCGTAGGATAAGAGACAGGAAATTTGCGCAAAGACGCCTTGAGCCAGGTCCAGAGAATACACAACGATGTTTTTACCAGTGCTCAAGCCCTTACGTGCTGTAACTGCGTACGTATGCCATGCAATTCGTCACTCCCCGCTCCTTCGTCACTGCGACACCCTCCCTGATTGTTGTCCATTTACGCGCAAGGTGTCCGACGTGCAAGTGTCGACCCTCGAGAATGCAAGCGGGACGTTCAGCATCGTCATGTCCCTACCCGAAGCTCGGACTCCTAGTATCCCTCAAGAGCTTTCGATAACGCCTCTCGAGACGACTATAACTGAGAATAGCGACGACGAGGGAGGTCGCAATCAGAGCCCTTCGGAAGCGCGCCGTGAGAATACGAGGAATGAGGACAACGGAAGAGACGGGAAACACGGCGGTCGTGACGGCGGTCACGGTGCCCGTGGTGGCGGCCAGGATGGCCGTGGTAGCGATGTCGGTGATCGTGGTGGCGGTCGAGGTGCCCGTCGTGGCGGTCAGGATGGCCGTGGTGGCGGTCAAGGTGGACGTGGTGGCGGTCAGAATGGACAAGACGGCGGTCAGGTCAGACAGGGTGGCGGTCAGGGTGGACGTGGTGGCGGTCGAGGTGGCCGTAGCGGCGGTCAAGATGGCCGTGGGGGCGGTAAAGGTGGCCGTGGGGGCGGTAAAGGTGGACGTGGTGGCGGTCGGAGTGGCCGTGGTCGCGATGAGGGTGGTCGCGGTCGTAGTCAGGGTGGCCATGGTCGCGGTGAGGGTGGCGATGGTCAGCAGGACGGTAAGGGTGAAACCCGAAAAACATACGCACTGCAGGCACAGGCCCTGGACGACCCGGGATCGTTCTCGGGCAGCATTGAGGTTTCCGACGACACCCTCTGCTTTGCGGCGATCCCTTCAAATGTGAGCTCAAACGCGATTTCGAACCAACGTTAACGTTTAAAGGCGATATTCGCGATGCGGCTTCGTCGCTGCTGCATATCATATGCACAGTTTTTTCGCACGCAACATGTTGCAGTGCGAAGAGAACGGAAACGGGCGATTGTTGTTCGATATGCCCGACACGCAACGCTCAGAAATTGCATACCTCGGCGCACCACGTGCTCACCGCCGGCGCCTACCGCTGACTTGACAGGGGCTGAAGGTTGACGTGTACACGGCTGGGTCCCACAACGCGATGTGGTACGAGTCCACGGCTTGGGACGGCAGCGTCCAAACCGATGTCACCGGGTGAGTTGTAAACTTGTGCTACAGTAGATGCCTGTGATAGCCGGATAGTAAAATTCGTCGTTATTCAAAGCGTTTTTCCCTACGCGGTGTGTATTGCTAGACCGTGGTTCGACGACCTATACGGCACGCTAACCCGCCCCTTCGCATCGTTTCACCGTCGCTTGCCGACGGTGGCTCCGCCAAAAAATGCACACACACATTGTCGTAGTGTAGACTATCCTCTGCGATGCGTGTTTGAGCGCCGAAGTCACACCTGGCCTCTGACACGAGGCGGCGAGTAGGGGGGTCCACGTCGCTGCGTAGGTGCTACTCCACAAGAGCACACGTGTTTGCGGCTAGTTGTGCGTGATGGGACACCACGCTGGGTTCGAGCGTTTGGCGAACAGGCCTCCATCTATTGTCCACCCCATATGAATGTCCCGTCTCGAACCCACCCGCCTCTTGGCCGTTACAACACGCTCCTACAATTGGCGAGCAGGATACCGCTCAATAAGGTGGATTTCTCGTCCCCTGCCAAGGAAGTGCGTGCCATCACTGACAAGCAATACCTCAACCACGTTTTCATTCTTCTGGTGAGTTCTACATGCTTGTCGTTTTCGATTAATGAATCGGGACGTTCCCGTCTGAGGCGTGCACGGCTGCGCACCCGTGCGACACGAGCTGGGCCAGCCAAAAATGGTTTTTAAATTCGTCCGGCGTTTTCGCAATCATGTGGAATTATTATGACTACAAATGTGGCAGCAGTGTTAGTTACTGGGCCGGCAGCGCATTTGCCGACGTCAGAAACTTTGGAATCCGACTTGGCTTCGTCGAGAAAGTTGAGAAAACCCCATTTGCTGTCAAATGTCAGCACAAACGTCGATACGAAAGTCCGATAAACGATGCCGCTGGTACTCGGTGTGGGCATTTCTTGAGGCATGGCCCAACGATCGATATCCTTACTATCGCCTAATTCGATCTCATCAAGAGATATGGCGTGTATATTATCTCATATACAGAGTTAAGATTCTACGATGAGATCCACAAAATCTTCGATTAGCGCACTACTTTTTAGTTTTTTTACCTGGGATTTTATGCGTCTTTCTTACGGGCAAGACAAAGGGATTCGTTACTGCACCACTTAAGTTTTTTTTTTTTCGTCAGTTGTGGCCAAAACCAAATTTCGGGTATTCTTAAATATTGCCTTAGCCGACTACAAAACAAAAAAGAGGTGCAGTAACGAATCCCTTGGGAAGCCAATAATGGAGCAAGTGTCAAGTTTTCAGCTCAACATTCGAACAAACGGACCGCTAATGTGCGTGACTAACTAAAAAGCGGATCTTGGCCGGCCCAGCTCGTAGCAAGGTCGCACCGCTGCCGTCACCTTATCACCCCACTGATGCGTAGATAAAAAATGTAGCTCCTCTCTATTTGTCGAGTCTGACCGCATCGTGCTTGCGCATGTAACGCTCTGTTACCCGCCCCCATCCGCCCCACCACCGGCGTCACGGGTAAATAGGAGGGCGGTAAGCTGATGTATACATCCCAAGCTCTCGATGAAGAGAACACGTTCGATGAGCCTGTCGACATTCTGCTCCGAGCGACGGCATTCGGCTGCCACGTCGACCCTAGCGGCAACGTCCATGTCACCAGCATCAACAGTAAGCAAACCATGTTTTATATAGCAAGGATAACGGTGTGGCTTGGGGGGACGTGGGTTGGAAGAAAACACGCGTGAGCACACTACTATCCTCTCGCCATGCTGACTGCCTTTCTACGCACGTAAGATGTTTACTATACGAGGCTGTCCGGGCTCATACCGAACCGCGCCTACGAAACACCGTCCGGTTTGTTGCACGAGGTCGCGAGCCAACTTGCTGTCGAAGGAAATACCTGAGGGAAAGATTGAGATAGGGATAACTAAAGGGAGATCCCCACGATTGTATTGTATATGATTGAAACGTCTCGTTCATTCAATATCGCCCACACTTTGCCATTTTACGCGTCACCAGCCATGCCGCCCTCGCCTGGTGCAGCCGTAGAGACAAACTTCGAGACCCCAGTCGTCAGCTCATTACAGACATACTGCTGTACTAGTAACGAAACATAGTAAATAAGCGCGCGTTTAGACGGCTGTCAGACACCATTATTGCTGACGCGTGCCCCATACACCTATACCTGCCACCCGTCTTTATGTGTTGCACCGGTACCCTACAAAACATTCCCGCATCGACTGTGTAGAGGAGGGAAACTTGATGCACCACATGAAAGACCAAAGCACGGAACTGTGGATGCAGAAAGAAATCATGATTCCCGGAGGATCTGCCAGGGAGCACATCATGTGAGATGACGTGCTCATGAGATGCATTCTGTAGCCGATCTCCTAGGTACTGCATGATCGGAAGGCGTGGTGTGGGTTCAATATGACGCCCACTGCAGTTATCGATGCGGTTTGCGAGTGGCCATTAGTGCAACAATCGGTACCGGACATGCGAGCAACTACTAAGGCCACGATGTGGGTGGGGGGGGGGAGGTCATTTTCACTACCGAGGTTAGGCTCTATGTCTCACCCAAAACCGAAATAAACAATATTTTGTTGGCGCATCGTCACAAACCATATCGTGGTCGTGCGTATCGCGAAACCGAAAATCTCAGAGAAGTTGTGTAGCCTCTCTCGCCAGTGGCTCCGAGCTGACTGAAAAACAAAGGCCCTCAAAAGCGCCTCCCTTACCGTGGGATGTGTCGAATAATGTATACCCTGGTACCTGGTATCACGATAAGGTAGCGTGCACCCCTAGACGTCTTAGCCCAGTCGGGACAAAACTGAATCAAGCGTGGAACCCTCCCGCCCAAAGGTGGCTGAATCCTCTGCCGTGCCACAATTGTACTTACGTCGTAATGCTCCGTACCGTTCGTGCTCGTCGATGCGCTTTTTTAGATCGGTGGTCGACCTCAAGGTGACGGCCCTCCAGACGAAGGGTGGCAAGAGAATCATTACGGACGTCATCCAGGCTACGCGCGAGCCCCTGCCAGCCATGTCCGTCTCGTGTGCATCGGCGGCAATAGTTCGCATCAACGGCAAGGGACATCTCATGCACAGCAACAAGTGGGTACATTGTTTCTACTCTTCTTTCCACATGTCAAACAGTTCAGACAGATCAGACAGATCAGACAGATCACGATCTACATCCTACATCTATCTGTTCATATTTTATTTGTGCAGAGTCTGTGGCGTACAGATTCAACCCAGGAAATGTGTGCTATCATACATCATGAAGATAATACGGATCCCACCCGGCGGCATGGTCTATTGGTCATGAATGTAATATTTCCCAGGGATCCATCTTCCCTGCACGACATACATCATGAATGGGGCTCTCATCTGTCTGATGTATATACTCTTTGCATCCGTTGCGGGAAGTTCTATTGTAGGACAGCTTTGTAGAGCGTGCGTCTGACAGTAGTCAATGTACACACGACATGCGACCGGGTTTTGATGTGCGCATCATCCACAAAGATGCCGATGGGCATGCACGGTGGGACTTCATTGAATGTCCACAAAGAAAATGTCAACCGCGTTGTGTTGCTACTCACATTCTGTGCTACCCCGTGACGTATCTCAAAACCGGCTATATCTGACGACTAACTCCCCAAGCACGTTTCGATATCTCGATACGATAGGAGTGTGGAGGTATCCCCGAATGTCAACGGCGCAGTCCGAATCGGTCAGTTCGTCGACTCTTTTAGTGTGCCACGGGTGATTATCAAGATGGAAGGGCTGGACAAGCCCCTGGAGATCATGTGTGGAAAAATTCTGCAGAAAAAGCTGCGCGAGACAGATGCCTCCGCCGTGAAGAACGCCAAGCTCTACGATGCATTGGGAAAGGAAACTGGAAGGTGGTCTAGACGCGCAACGCATGTTGCCACGTAGGGATATCGTAGAGTTAGGGTTTGGGGTGTCGGCAGGTGCCTGTGGGAAGCGGAAGCGTTGGCTGGCAGCTACGATAGAATGTAGTGCACGAGGGGCGCAGCTAATGTAACGCTTACGTCGAGATACGCGAGTATTCACGTGACTTCGGTGAACTTAATCGTGCCTGCACGGAAAGCCGTTTCAGTTTCTATGGTAGCCACCTTTTTCTTCTTCACGGAAAATGCCGTTGTTCACTCTCTCTCTCCTGCTGCCTCGAAAAATCGCTTGTTGACATTCCCTGCTCCACGGCGATAGCCTCATCACCGACGCGGACGCCCTCGAGAGCACAGAAAGCTTCGTCAAATCCGCGCACCAGCTCGCTGATGCGCTCGACGTTCTGTCTCCGACCGACTGGGCCAAGAAAAATGTGAGACGGTGCACAAATGTACATATCGACGCTGAGCTGTCTCGGACATGATCGACTCAACATTGTTGCTTTGGTGCAAGCATCGACAACGGCCGCACTACTGTAGTGCAAACGAACATGCGTGAAAACGACTGGCCTTTCTGTTATAGTGATCGATATTCATGGAACCACGCATATTTCCCATTCCGCAATGGCCGCAGGATGTTGACGGAATCTTCCGCCTGGTTGGCCGAGCTCTCAACACGGAGAACCAGTTCGTGGCTTTCGGAAACGAGACGATCGAGGAGGTCACGGACGGCGCTTTCTCTGGACCCCAGGCGGCGGCTTTGGTACTCTCTGACGACACGGACAAGGTGAAAAGGGACGAAGCTCACACAGCCGACTAACTTTACGGAAGGAAGGGAACCCCCATTTTTATTACCGATTATAGGCTCTGTACCCTACTCAAAATCGTACATTTCAATATTTCGCTGGCACAGTAAAACCGCTGACAGAAGAGGTCCTCGAAATGAACCCCCCGTACCACATCTTTGGTCGGCAAGAACGGTCCATGGTTCATCTCTCGAGTTAATAGGTTACCACAAGACACGAATGAAGCTAAGATACCCCCTTGAGGACCCCTTAAAGACCCCTTAGGGACCCCTTAAGGACCCCTTAAGGATCCCTTAAGGATCCCTTAAGGACCCCTTAGGGACCCCATAAGGACCCCTTCAAAACCCCCATAAGGATCCCTTGAGGACCCCTTAGGGACCCCTTAAGGACCCCTTAAGGACCCCTTAAGGACCCCTTAAGGATCCCTTAAGGACCCCTTAAGGACCCCTTAGGGACCCCTGAAGGACCCCCAAAAGACCCCCTAAGGACCCTGTAAGGACCCTGTAAGGACCCCTTAAGGACCCCTTAAGGACCCCTTAACGACCCCTTAAGGATCCCTTAAGGACCCGTTAAGGACACCTTAAGGACCTCTTAAGGAGCCCTCTTAAGGAGCCCTTAAGGACCCCTTAAGGACCCCTTAAGACTCAAGGCTGCGGTAGGGGGGGTATCCCCATTTCCACCACGTGCCGAGGATAGGCCACTTCAACTGGACCTACATGCCAGGGGTATGTACTGTATTAGCGCAGGGGTTACAAACAGTTCCACGGCAGTGCATATCGCGAAGCCGAACAGCAAAGCTGAGTCACTGCAAACCAAAGTCTTGGTCGAAGATATCACCTAAGATATCACCTAAGATATCACCTAAGATATCACCTAAGATATCACCTAAGATCTATCACCTACGATATCACGTAATATAACAGATAAGATATCACCTAAGATATCATCTAAGGTATCTCCTAAGATTTATCACCTAATATATCATCTAAGGTATCTCCTAAGATTTATCACCTAATATATCACCTGAGATATCACCTAAGATATCACCTAATATATCACCTAAAATATCACCTAAGATATCACCTAAGATATCACCTAAGATCTATCACCTAACGTATCACCTAAGATGTCACCCCCCCCCCCGCCACCGCCGCCTATCAGAGTGCACACCCGGTGGTCATTTCGTACACATGTAACGCTCAACCTCTGGTATTTCGTGAATGAAAGTCCTATGTGAAGGGGTTCCTTTCAAAACAATACCATCCCCGTTTCAACATGATGACAAATTATGGTAGTCACAGCAGCGCATTGCCAGCAGCGCACATATGCTTGAGAATTTGCCGCGACACGCGTACCTCGTGTAGCTCAGAATGGGTCAGGGGCAGAGGTCTTCCTTCGGCAGGCGTGGCCGATCACAGTACCAGTGGTTCTATGGATACGGCATTTGTGTGGAAGACTCGGCATTTCGGAGATTGACAGGCGATTTGGGACGGTAGTTTCAACTTCGGAGAGATCGTTGTTACAGTCAAGACACCTAATAAGCAGCATAAATACGGACCCAGGCTGGGTTTCTTTTTTAAGAGAGAGGGTGCGTTCTACGCTAACATCAGAGCAACGGCTCCCGCATTTCTTATATTACTGTGTAAACATCAGCCTGCCTTTCCCATTACCCTGTACCTGGTGTTGTGTATGGAATTCAATTTTGGTGCGATATGCGTTTACGTTGCGGTTGTAATGGAGCGCTTGATATCGTAGTACCGACGGCTGCACACGTTGTCAGGTATACTACGTAGGAACATTAAACATCTTGACTGGTGGTAGGAAGGAAACATGATCTTTATTCGATTGGGAAGTGTTGCACCCGTCGGACAGTTCACTTCTAGTGAACGATGCAATCCGTATTATATTGGTAAACGTCGGATAGTTCACTACTATAGGAACTATGATGTTGTCAGCACGCAACCTCAACTTCATTGCAGAAGACTCGTACCCCCATCCCGTAATATCACAACCCTTCGACATCCCCCTTACTACAATCATTTCGGGCTCCCGTGCGCTGTGCTTTACCACCGAGCGCACGTTCGGACACTCCACCATCCCCTGGGCGCCTGCCTCGGTGGCAGATTGTTATAAATCTCAAATATTCACGACTAAGACCACGGTGTCCTGTCCTCCGTACTTCGCGATACAAGCTGTACGCCACTGCTTCGTTTCACGCCGTACAGCTCCAATCTTCAGCGCACGCCGCGGCGGTGCATACTACGGATTGTCGCGGTAGTACTCACACGCACGATATATATATATATACGTATATATATTTTTTCGAGATGTTCATCTCCTCCCGGGGGGGGGGGGGGG